>VZRL01004997.1:432023-456640 GCA_013397895.1 Origma solitaria | reverse complement strand
GGAGGGAGCAGGGCTGGGAGAGAGCAGGAGATGGGAGAGAGCAGGAGATGGGAGGGAGCAGGGCTGGGAGAGAGCAGGGCTGGGAGAGAGCAGGAGATGGGAGAGAGCAGGGCTGGGAGCTGCCTGGGAGCCGGGATGAGTTAGCTCGTGCTCAGCTCTGCTGTCTGGATGAAGATTTATTTTGGTGGTGCTGGCAGCTCTGCCTGAGCTCGACCCTCACTTTTGCTGTGTCTTGCACAAACGCCGAGAGCTGCAGGGGCTGGACAGAGCACAGGAACGTGTCCTGCGGTGTCTGCGCTCTGCTGAGGCAATAAATGGCTCACGCAAGGTCCTGTAGGATCGACCTCGTGGAGGTCATGGGATCAGAATGGTTTGGGTTGGAAGGGACCTTAAGGATCATCTCATTCCAAGCCCGTGCCATGGGCAGGGATGTCCACACTGCACTGCAGGTCCCCTGAGCTGCCCAGCTGAACCTCACCTGTGAGGCATCTTCCATGTGGACACACCTGATGGACATGGGATGGAAGGTCACTGCAGATGTGCACGGGACTGATCCTCCTGGGATTTCCCAGGCTCCATGCCTCTTTCCCAGGGTGTCTGTGCTGAGGTCACTGCAGTTGCCTGTTTGAGGCTGGTCCCAGTCTGAAGCTGCTGGTCGAGGTTCCCTTTATGCTGCAGCGTGAAGGCTCTGTGCTCTCTGGGGTCTGAGGAGGTCCAGCTCATTGTTTGGTGTCCACCACTGCTTCATATTTGCTGATGGACTCGCTTGTCATCTGTGAGCTTGGGCAGCAGCATTATCTTGACAAGAGAGAGAGATTTAGAGCTCTGTAATCCATGCTTGTCCATCCTAATTATTTCCCTTATCAGCCTTCAGGAGAGTAACTTTACAGTGGTAATTAGTCTGTGCAATCCCACCCTATCTTAATAATTAACACAGAGTTAGAATGGGAGGGGAGAATCTGTTTTGGGCTGAGAAGGTCCTTCTGGGGGGAGAGTGGCACAGATTCCTTTAGCAGTCAAGTGCAGCCTGGAGAGGACAGCACTGGGGATGGCACCGAGGGCCAAGGACCCATGGGACAATGACAACGAGTGGCAGGGAATGTGAGCCAGAACTGTGTTTGTCCAGTGTGAATTTGGGTGTTTTATTACAGGAAGTGCTTGGCAGGAGCTGTGGTGTCGGAGCAATGAGCATCTGTGGTTTGCGTGGGCTTCACCTGGAGCTGCGAGCATCCAGCTCTGCGGAAAATGAGCCCATTCATCATCTCCAGTGCTCGAGACGCAGCACAAAAAGGGCAGTTTGACCTAATACTGCCCTATAGCAGCTGCAATTACTGGAGTATAATTCATTTCAAATAGATCCAGAGATTTCCTTCCCTTAATATCCAGAGAGAAAAAAAAGAGCGAGTGGGCAGGATTTGCGAGCCAAGCAGGGATCAGATCGATCACCGTCACAGCCAGGGGATGAGCCGGGGATCTTGTGGAGGTGAAGGGTGGGATTGGAGCTAGCAGGGCTCTGGTGTGCACCTCTGGAGACACATTGGTTTTAATTTCTGGTGTTCAAATGAGGATCTGAACCCTGAGCACAGGTAGCAGTATAGTGTGTGATGTGATGTGATGGTCAATGTTGGCCATAGCGGCGAATCTCTTGCAGAAGTTGATTCTCAGCTTTTTCCAAGTAAAATTTACTCAATAAAACTTGCACATCTTTGGGGTAGAGTGTTTGTTTTGGTTATGTCCTTTTTTAGAAGGAGGCCCACAGAAGAAATTTATAGGAGAGGGAAAAGTGTGACCCTGGAAGTTCCTCCATTCTGATCAATTTTGGGAGATGTTTCTGGAGCAGGATGCACAGTGTTAATTTGGACACTCAGTGCGGCCTCAGCTTGAACATCCGTCTGTGTGTATCGAATTCAGTGTTTCTTTGAAATTGTTTAAGACTCAATTCAGTGTTTCTGTGCATTTCTTGGAATGCAGGCATCAGCAGCAAGGTGGGTCTGAGAGCAGGATGTGTTTTGCATGCTGGGGTGGAGGCACATGTGGCACCACTGCTCCAGCACTGACCCCCTGTCTCCGAGGAGCTTGTGAGTAAATGTACACAAACAGAGGGGTGGAATTGAAATCTTTTTTTAGGCTGCTCCTTAAATTTTCAGACATCTATCCAACCTGGGGAAAAAAAAATCTTGTTTTTTATTGCAAGCCCCAGAGGCTCATGCTAACAGGTTGTTTTAGAGCTGCCAGAAAGTGTCTGTGAAATTGTCTGAAGGCTGGATTCTGTCACCACCATCTCAGATTCTCTGGTTTATCCACCCTACCCTCAATCTGCTCCTTTGTGCCGGAGCTTCAAGGATGACCTGCTTCTGCCAGGCCAGCCTGTCCAGGTGATCCACCAGACATGGCCAAGATGGTCTCGTGTCCTGGGTTTTCAGGTGGGGTGCAGGGATATGAACAGGGTCCGAAGTTTCCCTCCGTTCCCACGCCATTGCTGTGGGAGATGTATTTCCCTTGGTTCCTCCAAGATGAATTCGATCCCCGCAGTGCCAGGCAGGTGCCAGGCTCTGACGGATGGGCACAGACTCTGAGGAGCTGGGTAAGGACCCCCTTGGCTCCCTGCCCCGCTCCCGTGCTGGGGACACGGCCCCTCTGCAGCCCACATTTCCTTCCCTTCCCTTCCCTTCCCTTCCCTTCCCTTCCCTTCCCTTCCCTTCCCATCATCATCATCATCACCGTCACCATCCTAAGCTGCAGAGACAGCTCCAGTCAACAATTCATGACCTCACGGAGTTTGGTAATATTTAAAGGAAGGGGATAAAAAAAAATCCCCTTTGGGTTGTCCTTCCTCCAGGCTGAAGGCGGAGCGGCAGAAGTGGTGGAGGCTGTTGGGTTTTCTGGGCGATGCTGTTTGATGGATGCGGTGATGGATACAAATCCTTCCCAGCAGACCTTCAGCGTGGTGGGGATGTGAGGCAGGAAAAGCCCTCCAAAGCTGTGGATGTTGTGCTGGGTGGGGAAGGCTTTGCAAGAGACCAGACAGAAAGCTCCAGCTAAGATTTCCCTTTTTTGTTTGGTTTTGAGTGTGTCTAAATGATCCTCTTGCTCAAATCTGACTTTCGAAGGGGATTTGATCATTCAGAAACCGGGATGTTTCTGAAAACCAGCAAAACTGGCTCTTAATCAATTTTGCAATGAGTTTGGAACAGTTTTCTTCTCATCGACTTAACTTATCCTCATGAAATAACTGTATAAACTAATTCTCCTTCCTTTGGCTCTAAGGTGAGGTGTGGGTTTATCTCCTGTCCCTACCCAGGCTCATTTTCACTCTTGTACAGACTTTTCTGGAATCCAAGTAGAGGGTGCTGCGCTGTTTGATTGTTTAGAAGTCACTGGAGTATCTCATGTTCGCTATTTTAACAATTGGAGAGAGGCTTTTATTTTCTCCAGAATCATAAACACAATCTTCAGTGTGTTTTTTGGAAACAATAAAACTAAACTCTAATAACCACACATTTTCCTTGCTTTATGTGCACACATCCTTGGGGAACGGGGCCTCAAGGACTCTGCTTTTAGTGGGGTTTTAACTTGCTCAAGTTGGAAAGTGTTGGAGAGCTCGATTATGAATTCGCTTTGGTACCTAAAGGAATTTCTTTTGCCTTTAAAAATGGTCAAGGTGAGCAAAAAAAAGCACCCCTGGAAGAAAAAGCCAGTGAGGTAGGACCACCATCTGAAAATCAGGCTTCATTTAAAGTTTGTATCTTGCAAACTCCTCTGTACAAGGACTAATTAGCTCTCTTCCATCTCTTTTCCATCCTGTGAATAATATTGTTTTCTTTTAGAAGAGATCAGAGGCTCTTGGAGGCAATTTATAAAGGAGGATGCTCTGCTACAGACGGCAAACCACAGCAGGGAGATGAAGGGACACAGTTCCTAACGTATTTAGCCACCTAATGGCTTTTTATTTTTGAGTGCAGAAGTAGGTTAGGGCCCAGGCTCCGTCTGTGGTAGTGATTTTTTGATGGAGAACTCACTTAACAAGGCAGTTTTCATCCAGAAGTGTTGAGAAATAGAAAAGCTCCAGTTTTGAATGCTTTTTCAGGGGAAGTGGGGGGAGAAAATCATATTGCTCAGTGTGACAGGGATGGGCACTCTGAAGCATCTCTAGGCTGCACTGACAGAATCACAGAATGAGTTGGCATGGAAAGGACCTTAAAGATCAACTTGTTCACCACCGTGCCATGGGCAGGGACACCTCCCACTGTCCCAGACTGCTCCAAGCCCTGTCCAGCCTGGCCTTGGACACTGCCAGGGATCCAGGGGCAGCCACAGCTGCTCTGGGCACCTGTGCCAGGGCCTGCCCACCCTCACAGCAAAGAATTGTTAATATTTAGTCTAAATCTAAACCTATGGCTCGTCCTTGCGAGCCTCTTGTGCCAGGAGCAGGAACCCCAGGGGGACAATCTACAGCTGCAGATCCTGAAGCCTCAACACCAAAGGTCTGAAGGAGGGTGAACCTCCATCCCCAGGGCACAGATGATCTTGGGGGGTGAAAATCTGGCAGGGAGGAATGAGGAGGAGATGAAAAGTGTTTCTGCTGCTGCTGCCAGAGAGAGGACAGGTGTAATGCAGGTGAGTGCCTCTCTTTTGGGCAGGGAGAGCTTTGATCCAGCACAGTGGATGGACAGGCTGTGGGCTCTGCGCTCGCCATCCTGGGCAGCAGGAGTTAATTACCAGGGCTCTATCACAGCTGGGACATTTGCCAGCGCCGTCTTTTCAAGCTAACATGGAGTTTCCACATCCCAGGCCCTTTGATGCTTGTCTGAGAGCATCAGGGCTCTCTGCTTTCCACAAGGAGCTCTCCGCAGAAGAGTGATAAATGTGCTTAATTTTTGCAGAGCTTGTAGCCCGGTTTTATCCCAGGATCTGTCTCTGGAGGTTTTATTAGCTGATGGTGTCTGCAGGAAAAAGTCAAAGCGACTAGACAGGAACAGCCGTGGAATTGATGTAGGAAGCAAGAGCGTGTTTTGGAGATAATGTTTCTCATTCTTGCTGTGCTACGTGCGGAGTTTGGGCGGCACATTTCCACTCCTGCCGTAGTTTTACAGCTGCTTCCTGCCAAAAACCCCTCTGGCCGGCCTTCCACTGGGGCAGGGTGTGAGTTGGGGTGGGTCCCCCTCTCTGGAGCACGGGGAGCAGTGGCAGGTGACAAATGCCCCTGTCCCTGCGTGTGGCTGTGATGAACCTGGCCCAAAGGGAGCTCTGCTGGGTGTGCTGATGCTCCAGGTGTCAGGAGGGGCTCGGGAGCGCTGGCGTGGGGAGATGATCACCCTTCCTTCGAGCCTGGCACACAGACAATTTGCAAACATGTGTTGATGCGTTCCCGGAGGAAGCCAGGCACTAAATCATCACCTTGCATCTTGCATGCAGATTCGTCCAGGGAACCTATTTAATTAGGGGATAAATTTAGAAATCAATTATTTGCAGAAACAGTTTCTTTGCCTCTAATGAGGCTGCAAGGATTCATCCCCCTCTGCCACTTTCCCATGACCTTTGTGTATGCAGATCAAGGGGAGAAGTGCTCCGTGTCTCTTCTGTCTCGGTGTAGGTGTTCCTTTTTGGGCAGCTGCTGCACAGCTTTCCCTGAGACTCTCATTAGGACAGCAAATGAGCCCACACTGCTGTTGGATCTAGCGGTGTGGTGATGATGGGGACACCAGATAATGACATGGATTAGCCTTTCCTAGCGGGGAAGGAGATGGGAAGCTGCAGAGGACGGGCTGGTTTGGGGTGGTCGGGTGGTTTCTATGTGTGATGTCTGCTTCAGGCTTTGGTCTCTGCCTCTTTGTTGCTCCCAATCTCTGACAAATTGCTCAGCTTCTCTTACGCCTTACCCACTTTTAAATGGGGAAAAATTATTTTGCCCCCAGGCTCTGAGAAGCCGTAATAAATTCGGTTGCTTTTATTATTTTGGATTTTAACGTCTCCTCGTCTTACGGTGCCACTTTCTGAGCCCTGCAGCGACTTCGCTGTGCTGCTTTGGGTCCAGTTCGCTGCAGTGGGAGTCAGTCCGGAGAGAGGTGAGGATTTGCACAGCTAATCTCAATAAACCTTTGTGCTTCTGATGGTTTGCAGCCTCCAAGGGCAGCCCTTGGCTCCAGGCACCCTGCGATGGCATCCTTTGTAGTCCTTGCTGGCCTTCTCTCCTTTCCTGCTGAGCTCTGGTGGTGCTTGGCCCGTGGGAGGCTGTCAGTGTGCCCTGGGCTCTTGGAATCTCTCTGGATGCTAAACGTGCAAGGCTGCTCCTGGGTTAAGCTATAATAGCCTTAGAGACAAGTGAATTCTCTGTGAGGTTGCAAGAACTCATTTCTGTAAGTAAGAGCTGAATGTGGGGTTTGTTGAGCAGCCGAAACAAAACCTGAGTACTTGGGTGGTATCTCGGATATCTGGCAGGCTCTAAGGGCTTTCCAGGGAGAGAGCACTCAAAAGCCCCTCCTGGAGAAGAGACAAAATCCTTAATCCTTTGTGACTACTGTGGATTTCTGCCTTGACAGCAGGGCAGGGACCCTGTCAGTGTAGGAGCCCTCATCACGATCCCCCAGCAACTGTTCAGTCCTGGTAACTGGTATTTTTGCCTTTTAGGGCAAGGGCATACCCGGAATTTTCAGGCTATTTGGCTTTTGGTGCTCCCGGTGACACACAGGCAGAAGATCCCAAGTAATCCACTTTTTTTTTTTTTTGGCTGAAAATGCCCAGTCAGCTTGTCCTCCTTGGAAAAGGACATCCATCTCTCAGGAGGCAGAATAGGTGAACTGCACTAGTGTTGTCTCGGCAGAAGGTTACCAGACCTCCTCCCTCCTGCCCTGTTTTCTTCTCCTCCTCTGCCTCTCCACCTCCCCTTTGGGAGGGCAGGTCCGTGGGGGAACCTCTGTAGAAAAATTGCTTCACTTCACAGTCTGAGCAGAGCCCCGAGCTATCAAACTGCCTTATCATTTTAAGAGCTCTGTTTCCCAAAGAGAGATTTAAAAATGCAGAGGACTTATAAAGCTCTTGGCCGGTTCTAATGGAGCTTGGAGCTGTGCTCACCCCTCGAGGCCAGCGCTGGTTCCTCAGCAGCTGTAAAGCAAATGCACCTCTCTGCTTTGTCCTGGAGCCTGCCTGGCATTGCCACACTCTTCAAATCACCTGAACAGGTCATGCTGCCCTTCTGCTCCTGTCACAGCTTGCAGGGAGGACAAGCACGTCCCCTCTGTGTCCCCTTGTGACAGTCCTGCCCTGCCCTGATGCCCACCCCGCTGTGCCAGGCTGCCCTGCCCTGCTCCCAGCCGTCAGCTCCTGCAGAAACTCACAGACAAAGGGAAGGTTGCAGTTGCTGCTGTTACCTGCACGAGGAAGAGGCTGTAGGGGTGGTTTTCCAAATGTTTTCCCTTTGCACAAGCCTTATGTAGAGCCATCCTGACTCCCAGGGCTGCTCTGTCTGTGTTTGGGGCTGTCCTGGGAAGAGGCATCCCCACCCCAGGCCAAAATCAAAGGCACAGATTTCTTTAACAGAGATCGATAGTTGGACCATCAAAGAATGATGCTCGTGCCTTTCAGATGGACTTTTTTCTCCCCGTTTATCAAGTCTGTGTGTTGGTTTTGAGGATCTGGAGTAGCTGGGAACAGAAGGCTGCCCCAGCTTTTCTCATGCATTGCCACAGCAGCAGCTCTCCTGGAGCAGCAGCTCTCTCTCCTGAGACACGAGGAAGGAGTTGGCCCTTCCCTGTTCCTTGTGCTTTCAGGTGCTGTTTCAAAAGTAAACCCTGTGCTTCTCTTGGGGCAGCCAGAAGGCCGCAGGGAAGTGGCAAAGCTTGAGCTTTTTACTAAAACCCTAAAGCACCTCTGAAGAAAAACTCCTGTGCCTCAGCAGAGGGGTCGAGGGGGGACTGGGGATGGAGAGCAAAATGCGTGCATTAAGGCACATCCTTCACACCCATCCCTCTGTACCTTGCCCTTCACCTCTGCAGGATGCACTAAAGAGGATGATCCAATGCTTGAAGTCCCATTCCTCCACCTTATTTCCGCTCGTGGCAGCGTCAGGATGGCACCGTGGCTGTGGCTGAGCATCCCTGGTGCTGCTCTGAGCCTGGCTCTCTCCTCTTTCTGCGAAAGCCCCACCCAGGAGTGCTGTCCCACTTGCTCTCCCACACCTGGTGCTTCCCATTCAAACCGAGGTGATTTTCATCCACGTGCTAGCAATCCCTGCAGGACTGGCAGAACCCACGCCTGTGGCTCCCACCTCCGGCCAGGGGGAGCCTCTGCCAACAGGTAAAAACGGAATTGGATGAAAGGGAATTGAAAGTCAAAGGGCCCTGTAATAATTTCAGAGTGCCTGAGGCGCCGCACGGAGCCCCGGCATTATAAATAAGGGTAATGTGCTGGAGCCTGGATCGCAATCAGAGCAGCTGCAGGAGTGCACTGAGCTTCTCTGGGGTGCGTGCAGTCAGACTGAGAGCTGTGGGCAGCACAGGGAAATCAGTACCTGCTCCCCGATGTGTACAGGGGCCCTAAAGCCTGGCTTTGGAAAGGCTGAAGGGATGTGGGGATGGCTCAGAGGGCCCCAGAGGTAAGACCAAGAGAGCTGTTTGGAGCAGCCCAGCCCTCTGGGTGTCTGGAAGTGTTTCCAGGGACTGAGGACTGCAAGGGGCTGGCTCTGTCCTCACCCCAGCTCATCTCCTGGAGCACCTCTGGATGATGCAGTGTGCAAGCTCTCCATCTGAACTGAGGAGGTTTTCTTGCTTTTTGAGTTCCTGTGGAGCTTGGGATCTGCCCTCACCTGCAGCCGTGTTGCTCTGACTGTCAGGAGACCTTTGGTGGCAGCTCAGCTCCTGCCACATCTTTGTGTCATTGAGCTGGATGGTCCCAGGGCCACACCTGAACCTGGCTGCTCGTTCTTCTCCTTCTGCAGAGCCAGGAAACAGCCAAACCCACCTGAGTGCCGACCCCATTTTGCCCGTCCAAGGTCAGACGTGTGATGCTCCTGGCAGTGAGATGCACAGGGCACACGGTGCCAGAGGGATCCCCCTTGCAGCCCCTCAAGGCCAGGCTGCCTGGAGCCCTCCTCCATCCAGCACCAGGCCTGGACAGCCACCGTGTCTTGGACTTATCTTGGATTTTCTGGGTTAACAACCAGGCTCCGGGCTCAGAGAGATTTTCTAGCCCAAACCATTCCACGATCCCGTGTCCCTGCAGACACGCACAGCGCCAGAGCCACCCCTGAAATGCCCTGCAGGTGCAGCACTGAGTTCTCACAGACAGGGGCTTTGAAAGGAGATGATCAGAGGGAGCTTGTCATCTTTTTTTTTTTACCCCCTTTCTTAAATTTCTGAGCTTCTCTATTACTTTTTATGATCTGCAGCTGCATTTGTGTGCTGCCCCAGGGAGTACTGTGAGGGGAGAGCAGGGGAGGAGGTGTGCAAGGGAAGGAACATGTTAAAAAAAAAAAAACCAAGCAGAGGGGAAGGGAAGGAAAAAAACCTGAGCTAATGATTCGGATAAAAAACCCCACCGCACTGCCACCAAAAGACCCAAACTCTTAGAACTCTTAGGGCCTGTTTGACTGCAGAATAGCCCCCCGGGGAGCAGGGGGAAGCCCCATTACTGGAGTCATTTTGGAACTAGTCTGCACAGAGTGCGATAATCTATTCCGCAGGGAGCAATCCTGCGCTGGCAAGGGCACTGGGGAGAGCTCTCTGTTTATGACTTTCTGCATAAATTTGCTTTATTAGCATAAGTGGTAGCTAGCACCGAAGAATCTCTAAACTAACACTTTATTGGAGGTTGGCGCCTCTGGAGAACGGTAACTCAGGAGAGCCCCTGGAATAACAGCAGGAGGAAGGGGGTGCAGGATGAGGGGTGTGGGAGAAGGGGACACAAGCTGGGGTTGTGCCTCTGGAAAAGGAAACACGATCCCTAACCAGATCTCCGGGTTTTCCTCTGCCAGATGAAGCTGCTGATCTGTGCAGGTGAGCCTGGCTGCAGGGTGCAGGTCCTGCTGGGATGGAGCAGGTGGGGAGGAAAAAGGCTGGAAAAGCCGGATCCATGCCCTGGAGATTACTCACTGGCTCCTCACCCATCACCCCAAGGACTCGGTACTGACAGGAAAGGTGCCCAGCAGGTCTGAGCGGCGCTGGGGAGGAAGCACAGGGAGGGTTTGGTTATCCGGGGGCGAGGAACCTCGTGGGGATGAGCTGCTCGCAGCAAAACGGCTTATTTTAATAATGACCTTCAAGAATGAAATAAAAATACAATAATCACGGTAGATTAGCAAGAACAAGCCAATTAAATACAACACAGGCTTTGTAAAGCGCCATGACAGATAAGGCAAGGCTGCAAGCTCCTGAGTAAGTGATGGATGTTGAGGCATTGCATAAGGTTGGGGTGGGGGCTGGGGAGAGCTGGTGAATATTTCAAGCCTGGCAGGCTCCCTTGGAGAAGGCAGAGGTGAAAAGGGTATCCCTGCCTTCAGTGAGACTGAAAGGAGGGAGGAGGTGGGTAGGGTGGCCAGGAGCCCGAAGGCATGGAGTAACAATCCTCCAACTTTAATATCTGCTGTTTCATTTTGTATTCATCATGTCAGTGTAATCTGCTTTTATGGGAATCGTCTTGGTTCCCAACCAAATGCATTTAGGCCCCTTTGCTTTTAGGTTTGATTGTAATACAAGTTGAAGACCTCAATGAAATGTTTATATGTGAGGGTTGTAGCAACAGCAAAGGGAAAAATGGAATTAGAGTCGGTTGGAAAGGGATTTGCTGTGGTCACTGCTGTCCCCTGCCTTATCCTGGATGGGTGAGCTGCTGCTGGGCACAGGCCCAGATCAGGGGCTAAGCCCTGGGAAGGGTTTTGTTTGGAATGCTTGTTTGATTTCCAAGGAGAACGTTGAAGATGGCAGAAGTTTTACAAGGCACAGAGCTTGAGGAAGAGCAGAAAAGGCACCGATGCTCCGTGTGCCCTTTTCTTAATTTCAGACCATCTTCAGGTGGTGCCAGAGGCTGCTGGGGCTGCCTGGGGGCTCAGCTGAGCTGTGTCCTGGGAGACAAGGGACAGATTGGGGGCCGCTGGGGGAGAATGAAGGGGGAGCCACAGCCACAAAGCAGCCCCAGCTGCAGGTGGGAGGGAGAACAGATTGCTCAGAGCCTCTGGGATGGAGGTGGTGCTGGCCTGGGGTCTTTGGGCAGGGAGAAGGGGAGAAGTCTGGCTGGCTGCTGTGGGGTCAGAGCATCCTCCTCCTCGTCTCCTCTCTGCTGAGCACAGTGAGCAGGTAGGAAGATGGAGTGGCAGATGTTTGATGGTCTGTTTGGCTGTTTTACTCGGTGTTTTACCCACAAAGGACTGTTTGAACCCCATCTGAGAGCTCCCCATCTGCTAGATGCCGACATTTTAAACAGCCATAGACCACAAGTGCTTTTCCATTGCTGCCCATTTAAAACCTTAAGCGTATCTCATTCAGTTTTGGTGCAGGAATGCCCTTAATTTGTTCCAAAAGCATTTGAAAGCTCTGATAACGGGCAATCTTGCTGCAGACTATTCCATTCTGTCTGATGGACGGGCTATCACTGCTGTAACTACAGCAGACAGTGGAGTGACAACGTGTGGCCAGTGAAACACAGGCAGAGTAATGCTTGTGTCAAGTATATGAGGCCAAGAAACTTCTCTGTGTTTGGGTATTGAGGGATTCAGTGGCTCCAGGGCTTGAAAACCTTTTTTTTTATTATTTTTATGGTGAGTGGTGAATGTGATTGAAAGCTGGGGGTAACAGCCAGGTGCCCCAAAATGAAAGCTCACGCACACAAGTGTTTATAAGTGTGGGGGAATGGTACCCAGGCTTGGCAAGTCCGTGTTTGTCACACACTGCCTGGCTGCTGGGTTTGCTGAAAATTGTGGAATGAATGTTAAATTGAAGTTTCTACTTTTGGAAGAGACCTTTTGAAAATGAAACAGGCTTATCTTCAGTCTAGGCTAAAATCCAAAAAATTGCCTATATTTCAGAACTCCTGAGAAATATTCTCCGTGATCCTTTTACACATCCCATGCGAAAACGTGTGTGTAAGGGAAAAAATTTGGAGAAAGGTTGACCCTGGAGGTTTTTTTCTTGCTTCCCTAATGTGATGTAGCCCTTGGAACTGAAGCAATGAGGTCCTGGTGGCACTCACAGGGTCTGTGCTGTGGGCTGGGTGACACAACCTCCCTGCTGAGCTCCTTAGGAAAGTTCTGCTGCAGGATATGTGTGTGATGAGTGTCTAATTCTGTAAATCATCCCCTCCTGTGGGTCACTGTCCCTCTGGACAGAATTAGGATTATGGTTTTGCATAACAGAGTCTCTCCCTTCCTGCTCCTCTGCCCTCCCATGGCCTGTTTGCCTCTGTGGATGATCTTGGATTTCTGCTGCAAAGCTGAGTGAGTGCTTTTGCTCCTAAAAGTAGCATTTGTTTTGATTTTAATTAGACAAGGAGATGCTTTTCAGTACAGACCTTTGAAGTATTGCTGGAAGACGACTGCAATTAAGCAGCCTTGATATTCCTCTCATTTTGTTCTCATTTTTACTGCTATAAGAAGCCTTCTGCTTTAGCCTTGTTTGGAGGGGAGGGGCACAGGATTCATTCCATGAGGTTCCAAGGGCTTGGAAGGAGCTGCAGGGCAGCACCTGATTTACAGCAGCACCTCTTGCTGCTGCTTTGCTCCGGCAAACAGCTTTTTATGCCACAGGAGGGAAGGGTCGTTAGCAGGATGTCACAGCAGTGACAGAGATATGACAGGGAGCTCGTGCACCCCCTCCCAAGCACAAGTGTGGGCTCCTGATGGATCCGTGTGTGGCCAGGGGCTGTTTGTTTTTTCTCTGTTGAGTGCTCAGATAGGCACAGGGGTTGGGGTGAGGGAGGTGCTGTGCTCAGGGGGCAGTGAGCAAACCCCTCTGGTGACACTGAGGTGATGCTGTGGTGGCTCAGGAGAGTCACCAGTGAGGGATCTGGCAGTACTGAGGTGGCCTTGTCCCTGTCTTCAGCCCTGCAGGACCTGTGGTGTGATGGGGGCTTCTCCATGAGCAGGTTGGCTGGCTCTGCTTTCATCCGTGATGGGAAGCCAGGAGCTTGCTGCTGGAATATTGATTTCAGGGTTGAAAAAAACTGTTCCTGAAGGCTTGAGAGGTTTTTTTGTTGGGTTGGGCCATGGGTTTGTAGAAGTGGAAGTGCCTGGTCTTGTAGCCTGAGGCACAGGGTGTCTCATTGAAGCATCTTGTCCTGTAAGGTGTGGGCAGCTCCTCAGGACAGCCCCAGCTGGGCTTGTTCCTTCCTTGCTCTGCACTGGGAGCTGGAACTGGATGTGCTTTTGCCCAGCCGGGCTCAGGATAATGAAATGCAGAAGGCCATGAGCATTCCCTGGCTGCTGTGCCTGTCCTCCCTGCTGACCCTCTGCAGCCAAAGTGTGGAGAAGGAGGAGAACCTTGTCCCTGTTCCCACCGTGATCCCAGCAGTACCTGAGTGTTGGGGAAGATGAAATAGGAAAGCTTTATAAATATGATTACCTGGCAAAAGATGCTGAGAGTATGGAAACTATAAGCGAGATTGAAATGAAGACAAGCTTTGAGATACCAAACCCCAGGTACTGAACAACTGGAAAACAATGGTGTGGCCACTGAAGGGAATCCCCTTTTGATTAAACAATCCCCTCTGCTTGCAGACAGGTCCAAGGGTCAGAGCAGACCCTACCAACTTGGCAGAGGGTCCAAAAAGCAGTTTTTAGGGTTTAAAATGTAACGCTGTATGGTAATGCAATGACTCTCATAGGCTGTATGTAAATGTTGTAGGATTTGTAGCTTGTTCTAGATTGGTTAGTGAAAATTAGAATATTCAGCACAGAAAATGATTTATTGTATTGTAAATGGCAACCACGGGATTCTGTATTCTGTCTTCTTTCTCCTCTCTCTCTCTCTCCCCTCTCTGCCCTGCTCTGAGCTGTGTCTGGCAGCTCCCAGCAGCTCCCCTACACCCACACCTTTCACAATAAACCTCATGCTCTAAGACCAAACTCCAGAGATCGCTCGTCTCCGTCCCGACTGTCCAAAACAAACCGACCAAACACCACAGACGGAAATCCTACACCTGAGCTTGTGCTTTTGACCGTTCTGGAGCAGGCACAGCTGCAGACAGTGGGTCAGGGGCTGTCAGACCTGGTCTCTTCCCAAGCAGGAGGGAATTGAATTTGAGACTCCCTCAAAGCAGGTGACTGCCGAAGCTGCGGGCTCAGTGACTAAGAAGACGTCTCTTGCTTCCCATTGCTTATATTGTAAATGGAAAAACAAACACAAAAAAGATGTGGTGGAAGGAGAAATATTTTGGCTCATTTTGTACTAGTATTTTTTCTTCTTTTTTTTTGGGATTTGATTCAGCTGCCAAACTGCCAAACCCATTCTCTGCAGGGATCTGTGTGCAACGTGCTGGGCAGCTGTGGAGCTGTCAGTGCTCCTGCCCCACTCAGAAGCTGCCCCTGAGGCTGGGAGCTGCTGCCTTCTCTGGGTCTGCAGGTCTGGGGATGCCCTTTGGGCTGTCCGAACCCCTAATTCAGTGTGGGGCCCTAGGCCAGGGAAAGCTGGTGCTGTGGATCTGTGTGCTGGGGTGCTGTAATCTTGGGGTGCCTGGGCTGTCAATCAGGATCGGGCGGGATGGAAAACCTGCAGAAGGTGATGGACAGATGCAGCCCTGAGGTCAATAGATATTTTTCAAGCCTGGTGGTCACCTCTTGTTGCTGTTGCTCACAGTCTGTGCTGAGAGTGCCCTGTTAAATACAGCTGTGCTGCTGCCTCACAGCTGGAAGAAGGTTTCCACTGTAAACGCCAGCAAAGTGTGTCCTGGTGTCTGCATCCTTGGCACTGGTTGTCCTCACTGTGCTGAGCCACAAAACTCCCCTGGGCTTGGCTGCAGCTCCCCGGGAGCTCCTTCCAGCCTGTTCCTGGGAGAGCCAGAGGAGGTTCAAGGCAACCTGTATAAAATGTGATTTAATGCTGTTGCCTTCCTAGTCTAGAAATCCCAAGGCACTCTGTAGCCCCTTGCTTTTTATTAATGTTACTGTTCACACGGAGGGGAAGCAACATGTTGAGGCTAAAATTAGATGGAAGCAATTCTGGTGATGCCTGGACAGGGCTTACCTGGAACAGAAGCCAGACAGAGTTAGAAGAATAAAAAGCAGATGAATTTATTAAAGGCCCTCAAGGTGCATTCAGGGCAGACAGAGCCTACTTGAGAGGCTACACCCAAAATGGACAGTGAGTCACGAGTTCTTCACATTTTATAAATTCTGTCCATTAACATATTGAGCCTTAATTCTCCAATTACACCTTCAGGTGATGATGGCAATTACCCCAAGTTTGCTCCCCCCAGTTCACTGTTGGTTACACATTTTGGGCCTCTGAGGCAGCCAAGTGTCCTTGGATTTCCAACTTAGAAGAATTGTTTTGTCTAAAATACGCTGGGAACAGGAGTTTTAGCACTTCATATGGAGTCCAGAGCCACACACTAAAACTACAGATACACAAAAAATATAGAAGCTGAAATCCTAGGCATCACTGGGGGTAAGACTCAAAATCCCAATTTCCTGGATCACTTAGAAGAACACCAGTGGGCCTCATGGGGCAAACTGACCCTGAGCCGTGTGTTGTGTCCCTGCAGAGATGTCGGGGACCGTGTCGGACATCTCGCTGGTGCACTGGAAGCAGCAGTGGCTGGAGAACGGCACCCTGTACTTCCACGTGTCCATGAGCAGCGCCGAGCAGCTCTCGCGGGCCACCCCTCCCAGCCTCCAGGAGCCCTCGGAGATCGTGGAGGAGCAGATGCACATCCTGCACATCTCAGTCATGGTGAGTCCCAGCCGCCCGTGGCACCGGAGGGGATGGAGGGATCCCCAGGGCGTGGTGGGAGGAGGGGGATGTGGAGCAGGGTGGTGAGCCTGGTTTGCTGATGTTGGTGTCAATGTTTGTGTCGCTTCTCGGTTGGGTCTCTGGAAAGGGAGAGATTCGTTTGAATGAGCCAGGGAAAGAAAAAAAATGTGCTCAGTCTTCTGAGAAAATGAAACAAAATGAAGCAACTGAGCATGGGGGAAAAGCTGTTGGATCCTTGGGGTTCCTCCTGTCTCTGCTGGGAAGTGGTGAGGTGCCGGTGGAGTATTTTTGCTTGGGCTTTGTGCAAGATTTTGGGCTTGGTCGTTTCATCCTGAAGCTGAAGTTTATCTTTGAAGTGAGTAAGGGCTGCAGCATTTCTTGCAAAGGACAAGTCTGACCTAAAAGTAAAAAGATGATCCAGTGCTTTGAATATCTCCATCTGGGGTGTTTGTGACCTTTTATTAAAGCACCATCTAAGTGCTGTGCTGCCTTTTAAAGTTTCGGTATCACACGAGGTGATTGCCTACGTATTTGGATCTAGTCCATGGTTCCTCTGTGTTTTCGAGCTCCATCTGCAAAATGGGACTCGGTGTATTGTCCCTTCAATCCCATTGGGTTAAGATAAAAAATAAAACAAGTTAGGTTCGTTGCCCAAAGCAGGTCTGTTATGGGATTGGGGATCCCATCATAGCAACTCTCTGCAAAAGGTCAATCTGTTCATCTCCTAGAATCTGTGTTATCTCCACAACTTCTGTCCTTAGTTTTGAAACGAGGAACAGAGACAATGGCTGCACAAAGCCTTTATTTTCTTTTTCACTTGAACAAGCATGTTGGCTTTTACGACTTAAATTTGCTTTTTTGAGTGTTTTGTCAGTGAGGCTATAGATTGGACACTGAGTGCACATGAGAATGGAGAGAGGCTTTGCATGAAGACTGTTGGGCAAGAAAAGATGCAGGATGGCAAAAGGGAAAGGAGTTGGGGGCTGCAGCTTACTGAGTTGGATAGGGAATGGTTTTATGTCCTGCTAAAACTGTCAGTGGGGTGGAGTATTAGAGGGGGGGAAAGGGTAGAACTGATGTCCTTGGAAAATGAGCCTGAAAATACAAAGTGAGAGACAGAGCAAAGACAGAGGACAGCACAACATGTGGGTGTGAAAAGCTCAATCCCTGGCAGGAGGTTTGAGTATGGGATTGTTTGGCTGTTGTGGGCAAACCTGAGCCCTGGAGAGCTGCCCTGTGTCTGTGGGGTGACACTGGCTCTGCAGCCTGCTGACTCCTGCTTGAAATGCAGATTTTCTGTAGTAGGGAGAGATTCAGTCCTGCTCCTCAGCCCTCACTGAAGCTGTTTTTTCTAAAATACAGCAGATGATGGTAATGATTTGATGCTTGGAGAGGAAGTTCCTTTGAGAAGCTCCTGCCCAGAGCCTTCCTTTGCTGCGCCTCAGAGCACAGGAGCAGCAGTGAAAGTGGGATGGAGCTGAGAGCATTGCTGGGCACGTCACAGAAATGCTTTTGCCCTCTAATCCCAGGCTGGCCACAGAAGCTGTGCTTTGCCAGTGGCATGGGAGCATCCATGGCTTTGTTGTGAGAGTGAATTCCTGCCCTGAGCGTCTCCTCTCTTCTGCAAAAGCAGCAGCAGGACAGGAGAGAAGGGATTATTCCTTCCACACAAAATGAGCTGTAATTCCACTGTCTTTGTAGGCCCTGGCATTCCTTGCAGCAGGAGCCAAGGCCCTGAGCATGGATGTGGGTCTGGGATGGGGTCTGGGCTGCACACGTGTCCCTGAGGAGGCAGGAGCCCTGCAGATCCCTTTCTTTCCTGGGTCAGATTGCAGCACAGGCTTGAAACGTTGCCCAGATTCTTCAGAATGTTCATTAACTTTTTGAATGAACCGGAGACAAGTTTTGACTTACCAGCAAAGATGATTCTGTTTTGTTGGTTAGTTGTTGGGGTTTTTTTCCCCTCCTTGAGACCCCACGGAGTTCTGTAGCTGAAATAAAATGGGCACAGCTATTTGTTTCTTGGGTGGAATATTTCACCCAGGTCCCTGGGCTGCTTTCCCACTCCTTTATTTTCCTGCTTGGCCCCAACTGGAGCACATCCCAAGTGCCCCATCCCCTGAGCTCTCCTGCCCCAGCAGTGGAGTTCCCTCTGGGCATCTCCTCCTGTCCCCACACCCTCTGTGTCCATATCCCTTCTGCCTCAGGGTGCAAATGGACAATCTTTCCCCTCCTTCCCATCTTCCCAAATACTTCTCCTTCTCTTCCTCCCACAAACCCTAATGTCTCCTCTGTGCTCTCTAGAAACGAAACCACCATCACTGCTATGGAGAAAGAATTCCAGCCCACCCCAGTGCTGCCTTGGCCTTCAGGCTCTGTGTGCCCTGTCCATCCCACCCCAGGGGACAGGAGGGGACAGGGCAGAGCGCTTCCCTCATCTCCTTTAAGTGGCTGTAACACTTGGTTTTACCTCTCTCCTCATTGTCCAGCTGCGTTACAGGGGCTGGGGAAGGGTTGCCTGGGGGATGTGGTTAATCCCACTCTTAGGGAGTGCTTGGCACAGCTTTGTGGGGCAGTGAGGCATCTCCAGGCTGGGAATGTTGGTTTGGGTTTCTGGAGGTGTTTATGGCTTGGCTGGGAGCTCCTGCTCTGCCTCTAAGGCTGAGACATCCCCTCTGTGCTGCGTGGGGGCTCCAGGGAGGTGTAAATCCTGGGTTTACTCCTCTTCCCACAGATTCTGGCTGTCAGTCCATGGCTTTTTGGTTTGGGGAGGGTTTGCTTCCAGTGCATGGCCCATGTCCCTGTGGCCACTGTCTGCCCCTGCAAAACACCGACTGACCGTGACCCTCTTCACACCTCCCTTCCCAAGCTCAAGGGCGTCTTTGACAGCAAGATAATACTTAATTTTTATTTTTTTTCCCTTTCCTAACTGTTTTTTCTTAATCTCTCCCCAATGAGACATAACATTAATTACTGCAGTTAAAGAGAATTCAGTCTCCATTACTCTCTGCCACCCATTTCCTCTTGGCTTGAGCATCTGAAATTTGTCTCCCAAATGAAAAGAAGGGATAAAGGGAAAAGAAAAACAAATATGCAAATGCAAGATTTTATTTATTTACCTTTTTTTTCAGCACAGTGTCAAGTAGAAAGGAATCAATATTTTTGTCATTACGCCTGTTGTGTTTTTTCACCATAATCTCAGCTGTCATTTGGGTTTAATTGTGTTGTTTCCTGTTGTGTGGAAGTAAATCTTATCTGTTTTGGATTAAAATTCAATGAAGGTCACAGCAGCTCGAAAACTTACCAGGCTGCAGCAATTAATGTTCATTTGGCTTTGATAAATTGGAATGTTCCCCACAATGGGACTGGAGTGGATTTCAGAAGCAATAATTCTTCCATTAACTCAATGATTCCCCGCGTGATGGAGCGTCTTGTCACTGCTCTGTTTGTCATCTGTCACTTCAAGGATCTGGGCATATGCCTGATATGATTTATCATGATTATTGGGGCTACTTATGTCAAAACATTTTAAACCACTAATTATTCCAGCCTTGTAAATTGCTGAATTTAACAAAACATAAGAGAGATTTATTTTTCTGTTGTTCCCTACCGCCTTGTGTCCTGGTTTAATTACTTTGCATGGTGCTAAATCCAACCCCGGGACTGTGTCCAGTGGCTTTGGCCCTACAGGGGGGATGTTTGTAAGGCTCTGAGGGGTGGAGGGGGGGTCTGGGTGGGACAGATGGGGTCTGGGTGGGACAGACAGGTTCTGTCTCTGCATTTTCCCTTTATCAGGCATCAGTAGGACCATTGCACCTGTGGGTGCTGGGATGCAGCTTTGGGAGGAGGATGCAAAGCCCATCCTGCTGGTGGAGGGATGGGTTTTACTCTCTCGTGAGTGATGCCAGGAGAAGTCCTGGCTGGGGGATACCAGAGCCAGGAGCATCCCTGCATGGTGGGAGGGCTGTAAATACCCCCTGCTGCCGCTCCAGCAGAAATAAGCTGGGGTTTTTGGAGAGTGGTCTCAAGGAAGAGCTTTGTTGTGTCTCATGCCATCACCTTGCAAGGGACTGTTAAAGTGTCTTGGAGTAAAAAAGGTAACCAGACCTCATCAGGCAGCTTTTAAAAAGAATTACTATTTTTTAATTTTAATGCCTGCTTTCTGCTGGCTGTGCTGGCAGCAGACAAATTGTCTGCTGGTTTCTACGTCTCCCAGAGGATTTTTTTTTTTTTAGCTCATATTTGAAGAGTTTCCTTTTTTCTCCTCATTCCCATACATCCTGATGTTTCCCTAATGATCAGCCATCGGTGCTGTGCTCCATCAGCCCTGAGCTGGGCGTGAAGTGTGGTCTTAAACTCTTCCCTTTGCTTTCACATCCTGCTCTGAAGTGCAGCTGGGGAGGGCTCCCATCCTTGGGGCTGCTTCAGGCTGGGGCAGCTCTCCCTTTCCTTAAGGAATCGCCAAGAGCAAGAAAGTTTTTAGGAGCTGCTGGTGTCACCTGTTAGGAAGGAATTGTTCCCTGTGAGGGTGGGCAGGCCCTGGCACAGGTGCCCAGAGCAGCTGTGGCTGCCCCTGGATCCCTGGCAGTGTCCAAGGCCAGGCTGGACAGGGCTTGGAGCAGCCTGGGACAGTGGGAGGTGTCCCTGCCCATGGCAGGGGTGGGATGAGATGAGCTTTAATGTCCCTTCCCACTCCAAACCATTCAGTCTTTGATTGCCCTCCTTCCCACAAGTGGATATGGCATCACACCCCAGAGCAGCTGGGCTCATCCCAGCTTGTATGGGAGGGGAGGGGAGGCTCAAACCCTTTTCAGAGCTGTGGTGACTCCCACTGTCCCCAGTGAACAGCTCTGGGAGGGATCACCCCAGATCCTCTGGGCTTTGGGCACATCCACACACATCTCCTTCAGCCCAAGCATTCCCTCAGACTGCCCATTCTTTGTGTGCTGCGTTGTTTCCCTGCCCAACACCGTTTTGTCCTCCTTGGTGCAAAACTTTCCAGTGGATTTAATTCCCTCCCTTGTGGTGGTGTGTCCTGTGGGATTGCTGGCAGCACCACTGGAACTGGCTGCTCCAGTGGATGCAGAACGTTGCTTGAGCCTTCCTCTGGCTCCTTGCAGCTTGTCTTGCTGATGGCAGCACTGGAACTCCTGTCAGCCAGCTCAACTGGAGAAAAAAAACCAAAAAAAGCTCTGGTGTGACATGAGTAATGAGGTAGTGAAGAAGGCACAACATCTGTGTCATCATTTCTGCACCAGGAGGTCAACCAGATTCATCAAACATGCACTTCCAGCTTGTGATGTGTTTAGAAATTAATTAAGATAGGGAGAGAATTGCTGCTGCAGCAGATTTTCTTATCTGAAA
Source organism: Origma solitaria (assembly GCA_013397895.1). Lineage (NCBI taxonomy): Eukaryota > Metazoa > Chordata > Aves > Passeriformes > Acanthizidae > Origma > Origma solitaria. The sequence goes on along the minus strand of VZRL01004997.1, from coordinate 435,383 downwards.
GGTATTAAAAAGCTAAATTGATCTCCAATGAGCTGTTTTTATGAGAAAAGAAAACAAAAAAGAAAAGCTCCAACACCCCTGGGTTCAGCGTGTCCCTGTGTGAGAATCGTGTGTGGGGAGAGGAGGAGGAGCTGCCCACCCTGATGTGGAGGCAGACTGAGCATCCCCAAATCCTTGGGATGGGGATGGGAGCTGCAGGCTCTGTGCTGAGGGCGGACCAAGCAATCCTAGACCCTCACCAGCCCTCCTCACTCTGCTCAAGATGGCCCTCAGCTCTTTCCTGAGCTACTTTGGGGTGGCCAGAGGGGCTGGTGGGATCTCAGGTGGCCCAGGGCAGAGGGTCTGAGTGCCTCCATGGGTTTGGGGGCTGGAGCTCAGGCCACCAGTCATGCAGGAGTAGTGGAGCTGGTACCCAGAAGAGCTGTTGCTGGTCCACGCTGGGGGAAAGTCCCAGTCCTCTCACCTTGACACTGTCATGGCATCAGCTCTTTCCCCGGATGGAACAATCTTTGGCTTCAAGATCCGTTTCCATAATGTGCCATCGACCAAATTCTTGCTGTCTGGGAGAAGGAACCTCTTTGATTCACCTTCCCCCTCCTCTGCCCTCTCCTTTGCAGAGATGATATAAAACAGGGGCTAAATGTAGTTAATAATGTGCTCTGGTATTTAGGGAGTTCATTTTGGGGGGATTTGTCTTTAAATTGTCACGTTTGTGACAATGGCACCTGTTATGTTAATTTTTCACTAATCTCTCTCAGTTTTCCACCTTGGCTCCAGTGAATACATTAGACCCTTTATGGCTTTGTCTCCATCAGACTTTTTCCACCCCACTGTGTTAAAATATGTAACTGGAGTGTTTGATTTGCATCTCTGATAAAGGAAGGCTGGATAAATGCTCTCAGTTCATCCGAACTGAGCAGCAAACTTAACTTTCTCATGTCATCCCCAGAGCAATCAAAGTTGGTACTGGGGGAAAAGCAGCCATGGGAAGCACTGGGAAGGGGTTTGGTTTTTGCAGATGGCATTGAAGGCGTGGGAGTGATCTGCAGCCTGAGAAAATTCCCCAGCCTCGGTGTGCCGGGGATTGAGGACGGAAGGGAAAAAGTGAAAATTCCCCTTGGAAAAGTGGCCGGTGTTGTCAGGGGGTGTGAGAGCTGAAAGGGCAATGCTGAAGTCGTGAGGAGATGAAGGAAAAAATGCCAGAGGGAAGGTTTTGGGAGCGGTGTGAGCGGTGTGAGCTCCTGGCACAGGGTGGGACACGCTCTGTGCCTGCCTTCGCCCCCAGGCCGGGTCCCTCCGTGCTGCCAGTGGCTGTGAGAGGGTATTTTTATCAGTTTGCTGATCTCAGAGGCTTGTCTTGAACTTATTCCCTTCCTTCCTCCTCCTCACTCTTCCCCTTCTCACCATCTGTCTGGGAGAAATACATCCCCAGCGCTGCAGGGTGTCGCTGGTGGCCTGACCTTTCGGTGGTGTTTTTTTCCCCAGTGTGGGACAAACAGATGGAAATCCATGCTTTGGTGGGAACCAGCTCCTTGTTTCCATCCCTCTCCTCCTCAGGTTGGTCTCCCTGAGCTGCTGGGCTCCTGGAGAGAGCAATTCCACGTGGGAGCCCCGTGCTAATCCTGTGTGTAAAGCGCTGGGAGCGCTGGATCGGTACCTTTGAAACAGTGACGTAAACACAGAAATGCTTTGCAGCTCCCAGCCTGGATCTAATTGCTTTAAACTGCCAGGCTCCAAAGTACATATGGCATTAAAATTGTCAGGAAATGTTATTCCAGGAGAGCTCCTGTGGATGCTACCTTCTCCAGCAATGGCTGAGTGTGGGTGGCCCCTGGCTCCACGGTGGTACCTCATGATGGAGAGCATTTTGCTGGGATGCAGACCTTGCTGGGAATGCTGGCAGGGTGTAGGGTGTTGTCTCCTCGCTGGTGAGCCTGTGCTGTGCTGGGGGGTGCCCAACACTCTTTATTCCCAGCAGGAATATTACAATCTCCATCTTTCTGTTGGTACAACATGGGCTCTGACCCTGGGTGAGGAGCCTCACCCAGCTCTCACATCCCCACGAGGATGCCTGCAGGCTTGAAAGCTGGGCTGGTCTTCAGACAAGCAGCAAAATGCCTCTTTTTTATCCCTTCAGACCTTGTGTTATCTGCAGTTCTTGCTCCTCTCAGTTGTTACTCGTGTTTGAATGCGAGTTGGAAATGTTTGCATCCGTTCAAGTGCTGTCGGTGTCAGGCGCTGGCTCGTGTGAAGGTGAACTGTGCTCAACCTCATGCAGAACAGCTTCAAGGTGCTCGTGAAAGATGTTACATCGCAGCACCACAAAAGGCTGAATTCTCATTTGATTGGTGAGTCCCGAAGATGGGAGTAAGTGTTAACGACAGGATGAAAAGCAGTATCATATTTGTCCCCAGAAATATATTTGCTCTCAGTTTGGGCTTTCCTTTTTTTTTCCACTTAAAAATAAATTGGACTTGGTTTCACAAGGCACCGTGATGCCGTGAAAAGGCAGAGCGCTTTTTGTTCAGGGAAGTGTCAGAATGAAATGTTTCTACTCTTCAACACTTTCCATATCCTCCCCAAAACCACTTACACTTTAGTTTCAGCTGATGTGAAACTGTCTGAGCAGATAAACCGTTCCTGGAAAAAAACCTTTCCAAGCTCTTTGTGGAGTGACTGTGCCTGAAGCAGAGGAGATGTGGAGCTGTGGGTCTGATCATCACCCTCGGAGCATCTGCAGCCTCTGCAGTGCCTGGCCTGGGGCAGGGCATGCTCAGACACCCACCAGCAGGAAAAATGGAGATTTATCCATGATTTTTTTCTGGCCATGATTAGGCGGCTAATACAGCAGAGCACTTTTTGTGTTTGTCTGGGTCTTGCTGCTTTGGAAGTTGGGCAAAATTCCCACTGGCTTAATTGGGAGCAGCATCAGGCCAAGAGTGGTTATTTTTACCTGCCACTGCTCCCACTCCACCTCCTCCATCCCCATGGGGTGAGGTGGAGCAAACTCTGTTTCAGCTTTTTAAAGGTCTTTGCACCAAACATCTTGGGAGTCAATTACCTGAGCATGCTGGGACTGGCCATTCTGGTGGGACTCACAGATTTTAGCTTCTGCTTTGAGGGCTACTTTGACTTTGTCTTGAGGCATCCTCAGGACTGGCCAGATCCACCCGGGACACCCATGCCTTGTGCTGGGATAAATGCTGGGATTCTCCTCTCCCTCTGGGATTCTCCTCCTCTGGCTGTCTGGGGGCCGAGGGGAGGAGGAGTCCGAAGTGGTGTTCTGGTAGCTGCTGCTTAGTCCTGGGGATTGGGGAATAGCCTTGTCAAACCGTAGAAGTGAAGTGACCTGATTTTTCT
>VZRL01004997.1:281248-431898 GCA_013397895.1 Origma solitaria | reverse complement strand
GGAAGGGAGGCATGAGCAGGGCTTGTGTTGCTCCTGTCCCCCTGTGACAGGGAGAGGGGCGTTCACATGAGCCTTGGTGTGCTCAGCAGGGAGGGCTTAGAGACACTGAGAGATTTTTCAGCCAAGCTGCTCCTGCCTTAGGATCCTGACTGCTTTATTTTGGCTGCCTCTAACCCTGTGTCCCCCACCCTGGATCCAGGACCCCTCCCTGGCTGCCAGCCCCAGCACCCCGTGGCACTGCTGTGGATGAGCTATGGTGTGGAATTGCCCCTTGGCAGCCCAGGTGTGCTGGGATAAAACACTGGCCTTGGCACCCTCAAGGGCTGTGTGTCCCTGCCTGTGCCCAGCCTGTGCCCAGTGTGGCAGGGGGTGGTCCTGGCTGGAGATGACCCCTGGGTTGGGGCACTGCAACACCCAGATAGTGGCTCTGCAGGCTGAGCAGATCCCATGGGGGTGGCACTGGTGAGCAGGGGGTGTTCCCAGGCTGGCTCCAGTGTCCCAGGGGCTGCAGGGACAGCTGAGCCTGCTCAGGTGCTGTGCACAATGAGCAGGGCAATGATATCGTGTGCTGTGTGTCTCTGCCACAGGGATCACATTTCCCCTGGCCATGCCTTTGCTGATGTCTGTGGTCTCTGCTTGTGTCCAGTCTCCTTCCTTTCCATGCTGGAGTGTTTTCCCATCACCTGTTCTGCTGCAGTGGTGGGCTGGGGGCTGTACATCCCTCCTCAGGTGAATCCCCTCCTTGCTCAGCTCACCCTGACAGGGCTCTGTGAGTGCTGCAGTCAGGTTGTTCCTGGGTTGGATGGCTGGAGTTGTCCCCATGCTCTCCTGATTGGCTTCCTTCCTTCCCTTCTCCTTTGAAAAAAGGTAAATTAAGTATTGGACTCATCCTGTCGTTCCCTGAGATGCTGTGACTCTCCAGCAGAGGTTTCTCACCCTCGGTACCCTCTGGGTGCTGGTGAGCTCCTTCCTGCACAGCATCCTCAGCAGAGGGGTCACCCCCGCGGGGTCTGCTGCATATGCTGGGGAGGACAGAGGAGGTTTGCCACCATCCTTTTTGGGTCGTGAAATTTGGAGGTGAAGTCCCTGTTCCACCCCCATGCCCTGAAGCCTGTGAGCTGTCCCTGTGCTGGCTCGGGGGTGTGGGGAGGGGATGGCTTTGTCCTGGCCACTGAGCAAAGCGATGGCCCCAGGCTGTGTCCCCTCACCTCCTGCCACAGCTCCATCCCCACAGCTCAGACACAGCAAAACAAGCAGTGTGGGGTTTTTTCTTTCCTTTTAAAAGTTTTATTCCCCCCATGCTCTTCCTCCTTGGCACGCGGGTCAGCGGCAGGAGGGAGCCTTCAGCCAAGCTCTCCGTCACATGTCCCTTGTTTTTTGTGTGTTATTTTTTCCCCACTGCTGCCCTTGCCAAGGGAAGGACATTGTAGAGCCGCTGAGACTGGCAGGGGCTGTAACACTGCCTGCCAACAGCCTCGGTGTCTGAAAAGACTTAGGAAATCCAAGCTCTAAATTAGCTCCCAAATCATCCTCTTCCCTTTCTCTGGCTGGAGAGCCCTGCAGAGCCAGCCCTGGCTCCCTGGCTGTCATGGGGCTCCCCAGGGAGGAGCCGGCTCTGCCCTGGGGCTGGGGAGGCTTGGCTGGAGAGCACAGCACGGTGCTCCCATGGGGACAGCAGGAAGAGCCTCAGCCTTGCTCCAGCAGGGCAAGCTGGAGCACTGCAGGGACAAATTCTTGCTGTCCCCCTGCTCTAAAGGATTGGGAAGTGTGTTGGGGCTCCTGGCTGTGGTGCTAGAGGGCAGCAGGGGCAGCACAGAGCTGATGGACATCTGCTGAAAGCCTCTCGGGGGAGGTGGGAGCCCCATCCTGCGCTCACCCCAAGGATGCTGCTGAGAGCAGCCGAGGTCACGGCACCATTGGCAGCACACACGGTGGGGACATCTGGGGCCAGCTGAAGCTGGAGGAGAGGAGCAGGAGGCGTGCTGGCTGTGTGTCTGCTGGGGAAGGGGACAACCTGTGCCCCAGCCAGCTGTTCCCCCCAAGCACTTCATTCCTGCCCTTGCCAGGTCAGTGGGTGAAGGCAGCAGCTGCAGTGAAATGGAGCAGGAGCAGCTCTGTGTCCCTGTGCTCTGCCTGGGCACAAAATCTGCAGGGCAGAGCTTCTCCCAGGGCCTTTGGAGAGAGGTCTTTCGGAGCAGGTCTGCTCTCAGTGCTGCTGTTTTGGCATGGCTGTGTCTCAGAACTTTGTCTTTGATTCTGTTGTTACCTCTCGAGGGAGAAGCAGGAAGGGCTCAGCTTCGCTGTGTCTCCTGAAAATTCAGGCTTCAAATGCCCTGCGGTTCTGCATCCCCCCTGGCACTCCAACCTTCAGTCTGAATGTAAATGTCTCTTTAAATGTCTCTGTAGGTGGATTTTAGCGCTCAGGTGCTGGGGGCAGAGCACCGGCATCACAACTGATCTGCTCTGCTAACCCCAAGCCATCCCCGAAAGGGCTCCTGTGCCGGGGCTCTTCGCATCCCTCCTGGCTCTGCCCGTGGGCGAGGATGACAAACCCCAGAGGGCTGAGCATCACCAGGACATGTTTCTGTGTTCTGTGGCTCGGGGAGGCCGAGCTGCTGCTGCCAGCACTGCTTCTCCTGCAGGCCCTCGGAGGTGGCACGTGCGTGCGTGAGCTCTGCCGAGCTGCCTCGGGCACTGAAGTCTATCCGCTTCATCCTAACAGCAGGTACCTTGGGAAATAGCAGAGGAAAATTCCACTTCCACAGCAGTGTAACTTGGGTTTTGTACTATTATTTTTTTTTTTAAAAGGCTCTGTCAGGCTCCTGTTCTCTCCCCCCCTCCCCGTGGGTGCAGCCGGCTCTGAAGCAGAAGTGATATTTTCTGCCAATGCAATGATTACCCTTTCTGCTAATGACCCACGAACAGTGTCCAAAATAAATGAGCCCAACCTGCTCATCTTATTAGCCAAATGATTGCATAGAAAGAGGAAATAGCTGCAGAAACAGCTTAGGCAGCTGTAATTTGGAAGCGTGGAGGAGTCACTGCTCGAAATATGGAGAGGAGCCATATGTCTTCAAAAAGGTGGGAGAGCTCCTGTGTTTTTGGGGAGCTTCTGCTCACCCTTTTTTGAAATGATTGTGCTGTGGCTGTCCTCAAATTCTGCAGGCTCCTGGGGCTGGAAAGCTGGAGACAGGTAGATATTATTCCTCCTGTTTTTCTTGTCTGGGTTTGTGGCTTCCCGCATCCTGCAGGTGACAGGCAGCAGCGCTGGGATATTGGTCAGGAGAGCAGCTGATGCAGTAGCCAGTGCTGAACTGTTCTTCAGGAGCTGTCCTTGTGTCCTTCAGGCTCTTCCCAATGCACTTGGCAAGGCTGTGGAGCATCCTTATTTGACACGGGGAGGGATGAGGACAGAAAAGAGAGAGGTGGAGGTGAAGCGGGTCTCGAGATCCCCCCTCATGGATCATGGTAATACTGAAGTGAAACACAAGTTTGCTTTGGAAGGGATTTCAGGCTTGGTGTAAATGTAGGAGAGGAACGAGGCTGGGTACAGGAGAAGAGCAGAACATCAGGAGGGGGCATGATGGAGAAGCTGGGGGGCAGGGAGTGAAACCCCTCCTGATTTTGGGAACAGCTTGACCCTGTTTGGGGGTGAACTCAGTGTAGAGGTGGGCTGTCTCCCCAGTTGTTGCATGTGTGTCTCAGTGGGTCTCTTGCCAGCTAAAAGGCCTGGCCCTGAGTGAGGTGACAGCGGTGTGGCAGTCTTGGAGAAGAGCTCTGGGAGCTGAGACAAGCCCTGGAAGCTTGACCCTGTAGCCTTGGAGCTGTGTCACATCAGAGGATGTGCGTGACCTCGTGTCTTGTATGATAGCAGAGCAGAGCACCCTTGTTCCTCTTGTCCCTTCCCGTGAGGGCAGCTGGAGACCTGCCTAACCATGCACCAGCCCTAAAAATTGCTGAGGAGAGCGAGGTCATCCTCTCCCAGCCCCTGTGTGCTGCCCATGTGCTTCCCTGCCCTTCTCTGTGGCACAGCTGCTGTGAGTTCCCAGTGCCTGTTCCCTTGTGCAGCATCATCAGCCCCTCTGAGCACCCCACCAGGACCCTTCAGCAGCTGACTATGGCCAAAACCCTCCGTGATAGTCCATATTCTGTTCATGTGTGTGCATGTATATCCATGAAATAGAAACTCCATATAGATATGCGTGTACTTTTTACTGAGCTGGGATCTGTAGGGTTTCATGCACAGAAATAAGAGCCATGTCTTTAATTTTCATTTTAACTGCATTCATATGTAGTTGGTTCGTTGCTCTTTTCTGTTTTATGTCGACAAATTCTGCTTTGGAGTTCTCTTTTCCTTTCCCAATTAGTGGGGGAATTGCTAATTGTGCAGTTTTTTTTTTTCCCTAAGAAGTTTCGGGTTTAAACGATTATCTGTGTTTGGAAAACATCCTGACAGTGCAAATACTGAAAACTGGAACACGGAGTGGATGAGCCGATGACCTCGGCTCTCCTTGCTCCTCTCAGTGTCTTTCACTGTACTGAACCTCCAGGAATGCTGCCCTGGGTCCGTGGGGCTGGGCGGTGGGTGAGGATGGAAGGTTCACCTGCACGCCCCAGGCTGCATGAGTGCATTTGATAACTTTCCCTTGTTGTTCCCTTAAACAAGTTTTTCAGGTTAATGCTGAAGTGGTTTGGCTGTGAAAGGCTCTGACTGCAGAGTGGGTTTTGTTTCTTTGCTTTTTGTTTTGCCGTTTTTTGATGGTTTGGTTTTGGTTTGTTTGGGTTTTTTTAAGTGGGGGGGAGTTGTTTCTTCAGCACCCCAACCCTTCCACACATGCCGACCTTGTGGTGGCACCGCCATCCTTTGGGACACTCAGAGGAGCACTTCCTTCTCAAGGCTTTTGCAGGATGAAGATTTGCTTTTCAGTAGGATCTGTGGAGTGGGAGGGATTTGGAGCGGTCATTGAATGCAGCTCTCTGCCCCCGGGCAGGATCAATAACCCTTTGTCACTGCTGATGGATGTTTCTTGGTCCTGTTCTGCAAGAATTCCCGGTTCTTGTGGGCGGCTGTTCCAGCCTGACACGGATCAGGGACGGGCAGCCCCAGCAGAGCTCTGCCCCCAGCCCAGCTTTGTGGCAGCTGAGGATTTCAGATCACTTTTGCAATGTTTGGACTGATTTGAATAAGCAGAGAGTTTGGAGTGATGGATGGAAACCCTTTTCCTGTAAATGTTTTGCTCTGAGGGTTTTGCTGCAAGTCCCTGGCTCCTGGCAGCACACAGGGGTGCAGGCTGGCATCCCCCAGGGCTGCTGCTTTTGAAGAGAAGGGGTCTGAGCACTTTTATTTTTCTTTTCAAGCTGCCCAGTGAGATTTGGGATATACACCCATGCTCAATGATTCCAGGTCCATTATTCTCTGTCCAGCAGCTCGCCCCTGCAGGGACAGGGACATTTGGTGGCTGAGGCAGGGATGTGGGTTGCTGAGGCTCTGGGATTTCATTCCCTGGAGCTTCTGTTTGGTCTGTACAAGACACATTCAGCCTCTGGTTTTAAAACCCACCCCCTGTCCAGCTTGTGTGAGGGCACCTGGCCTTAGATCAGTGACTGTGGTGCTCTTCTGTGCTTCCCAGCACACTCTGCCTCCCTTATCCTCGGATTTATGGATTTATTCTAGTCCCACTCCCTTTAAACAGGGGCGGGGCTGCTCCCTGAGGGAGCTTTTCCAAGGGCTTATCCAAGGATCACACAGCCATGGACCAGAAAGGCTGAACCACCGAGTTTCCAGCGCTCCTTCTGTAGCACAAAGTGGGGATTCCATTCTTTTTTTGGCTTCCTTTGTTCTGTGGGGAATTACTCTGGTGCCATGAAAGCCTGGAAGAAGGTCAGGTGCTGAGGACAACAGCTGAGCCCCTGGGGAGCTTTTTGTTTGGAGCAAGGGGAGGGTTTGAAGGTGGAGGAGCTCGTGCAGGTCAGTGCTGCCTCTTGAAGGATGCTTCTCTCCACCCCAGAGCTCTCTCCTCTCCTTCCCACCCAGGTGAGCCTCTCCGGGAGCACTCAGCTGGATTTTCATCTCCCATTCATTCTTTCCCCTCCCAGGCCAAGCTGCTTCTTCTTCAGGGCTCCTCTGAAGGTGGGAGCATTGCATAAACTGGGCTTAATTTAGATGAGATGTGAGCTCAGGCCAGCCGGCAGGACAGGCAACACACCGAGGAGATGGAGCTGGTGGAAGTTGTTTTCCTGCCTCCTACAAGCTAAAAACAAACTGGGATGCCTGTGGACGATGGGAGGAGTGAGCAAAGCAAAGCTCAGTACTCAACAAATGAGTGGAGAGGAGCGTTGTGAGCCCAAAGGTGTGGGCAGAAGGGCTTTATTAGCTCAATTTGAAACATTTTTGTCTCATTCCCATTTAGCTGTGGAATCTAACTTCATTTTAGCTTTAAATTTAGATTTTCCAAATAGGCCTGTCAAATTAGCAAAAGGAGATTTGACTGGAAAATGGCAGCAGGATTGAGGTCTTTGTTTTTCTCCGTTTGCAGTTTGGCTCCGTGTTTGCTCTTAACCAAAAATACATCACTGGAAAAGTGCGTTTTAGCTAATCAACACTCCCCAATTGTGATGGAAAAAAAAAAAATAGGGAGCAGAGATGGAAAATTCCTGCCACTAGCTGCCCTTGTGTGGCACCTGGAGAGTTAAACAGTGGGGTTAAACACTGGCTAACAACAGCCAGAGAGGGCTGGGAACTGCCATCCCAGTGCAATATGGGAGGTTTTGGGGTCGGAGGAGCAGATTTTGTTGTTGGGAGCAGTACAGGGGTGTCAGGCTGGCTCTGAAGTGCCACCCTGCCCTGGTGCCTGCCAGCTGCCGGGGATGGAGCTGGATCCATCTGCAGTTATCCCCAGCTGCTGCAGTCAGGCTGGAGATGGCATCACAAACGTGTGTCACAAACCTGACAGCAGCCCCGGTGTGTGCACGGGGAGGGGGTTATTAGCCTGTTATTATCCATTTACCCAGATAGCCTGGCTAATCAGCTTTCAGATGGGAAGAATTAATTGGTTTCGATTGGAGCGCCAGGCACGTTTAATTGAAATGAATCCTTTCCCACTTCCAAACGGGCACTCTCTCAGCTGCTGCTGGCTGGGGAGGGGGGGCTGTACCTCTCCAGCACGACCCTCATGGTGTGGTGCAGCTGTGATGATGCCTTAGGATTTTTGCTTCTGTATTTTCCATGTATCTGTAATTTTAGTGTTTAACTCTGGACTCCATACACAGTGCTAAAGCTCCTGTTCTCAGCATTTTTAGACAAAACAATTCCTCTCTAAGCTCGGAATCCAAGGACACCTCACTGTCTGGGGCCCCAAGACATGTAAACAGCAGTGAATTGGGGGGAGCAAACTTGGAGTAACTTGACATCATTACCTGAAGGTGTAATTGGAGAACTAAACCTCGATATGCAAATAGGCAGAACTTACAAAGTTTGAAAAACCTGTGACTTGCTGCCCATTTTGTGTGTAGCCCCTTGGGTGGGCTTTTTCTGCCCTAAATGCACCTAGAAGGCCCTTTAATAAATTGAACTGCTTTTTATTCTGTTAACTTTGTCTAAGCCCATCAAGGCATCACTGCAGTCCTTGCTCCATCTGGGAAGGAATTCTTGTTCCTCCATCCACACATCCCACTCGGGTGCACTCCAAACCCTGTGCTTCCAGCTGGGGTAGAGATTGCAAGTCCCCAATTGTCTCATCCCCTTGCAGAGTACCAGGGTGCTTGGCAGCTCATCTTGGTGGCACCCCGGTGGCATCGCTGCCATGCTTGCTGCCACCTCTGCTTTCCTCATGATGTCTTTGATGCCCTGTATCCATACAGGGGAAAAAAAAAGGGACTTGAATTGGAGGAGCTTGGGGATGGGGACTGTCCCCTGAGGGTGTGGAGCGTCCCAGATTTGGTGGTGCAAAGGGCTCTTTGGCAGATGCAAGCTTGGCTTTTCCCCTCCCAGTCTGGCAGCAGGATGTCCTGCCCTCCCTCCTCTCAGACTTGTTGGTCTTGTGCCCTTCAAACAACAAGAAAAAAACCAAATCTGGTGCATTCCCATACTTTCATATTCCCAATCGATACAGCAGGAGGGCTGGGTGAAAAAGGAGCAGTTTTGTCAAGATGTGCTGTGCAATAAAAAGGTTTCTGGGGGCTTGTGTGTGAGCAGTGAGTGTGGGAGCTGCACAGCAGGAAAACCTTCCCCATGGGTTTGTTTTCCCACTGCGCCGAGCCCTGGAGTGGTTTTGGGGCATCACATGGAGAGCTGGGTGAGGGAACTCTCCTTCTTGTCAGGGAGATGAAAAAGCCCTGAAACACTGGATAAATTTTATCTGCGTGCGAGGTTCCAGTGAAGTTAATGGGAGTTAAGTGTGTGGTTAAGTGCTGTATTTAACTGGGCTCTTAATAGCCTGCTGGGAATAGCTGTGGTGTTTTGGGAGAGGAGGCTTGTGGCGTTGCTCAGGTCTTGGATCTTTTCTTTAAATCAAAGTCTTGGCTCTCCCTGCTCTGTGATAAATGGGGAGCAGCGCAGATTTCAAATTTCTCATCATATCATAAATGAAAATTGGTAAAACTTTAGATTTGGTTTGTTTTTTTCGCTTTGGTATGTGATGCCCTGGGTACAGGGGTGACTTCCCTCAGGATGTGAGGGGCTGTGATGTGTAACTCCTGTAGTGTGAATTCCAAAGTATCTCCAGATGCCAAATGCTGTGTGGACATGTGCAGGGAGGCTTTATCCCTGATATTGTGTTTGAATACCCTCCCTCTCCTTCTGCAAAGCTGTGGTTTATGTTCGTTCAGCTGTTGATGTTCATTATGCTGAAATGTTTGCACTTTAAATATGGTAAGGCAGGGCTTGTTTTTGTAGGTTGTTTTTTTTTAGCACAATAGGTTGGATTGTTCAAAAAAAACCAACCCACTGCCAACAAAACGAGCTCTTTTCCTTTATTTCTGTGTGTGCAATAGCACCTTCCCATCATCTCCTCGCTCCAGAAATTGTTTGACAAGTCCATAAATAAATGCTATACCCCTTTTCCAGTCTCTCTCCCATCTTCACCATGGGCAGAGCAGCAGCACAACAGTGCAGAGGAGACCTGGTCCATCAACAGGGCTTTCAGGTGTCTGACTCTCCACGAAGTCCCTGTTCTTGCAGGGAATTTTTCCACTTCTGCCACACTTTCTGAACAAGTGGCCAAGGTCTGAAAGCCCCCAGAAGTGGGCAGGTTAATTGAGCAGAACGGGTGTTGTACTGGGTCCCTCTCTGGGGCTCGGGAGCTGGAGGCATGATGTGAATTGTGTTCGTGTTCCCTCACCCGGAGATGTGCATCTCTTATTAGATTAATCTTTTTTCTAATATATGCAGAATATACAGTGGGAACAGCATTAATTCGCACTAATGGTTGTGAGATCCACTGAGAATTAACTGCATTTTTTGCAAATTAGTGAGGAAGCGGATAAACACAATTATTAAAAAAAACAAGCAAAGGTACTTTTGCAACAGCAGTGCATGTTTGTCATTTATCTGACAAGTGTTCTTTACTTTTAATTACATTTCATTACTTGCGAGCAAATGCTGTGCTGGCGGATATTGTAATAATGCTCCTAATTTGAGACCTTGCTTTAACATTGTTCAACCTTTGTGTGGAAGGGCTGGGTAGGTCAGGGATCCTGCAGTGGCTGTGATTTTGGGAGGTCCCGTGGCAAGTGCCATCTGATGATTTTGGTGAAACCAAGCTGAAACTGCACCTTGGGGGACTTCATGGCTTTTCTCTCCCAGCTGGGGAGGTATGAGGGCCACACACAGTCAGTTTGGGTGGATTCCCATTCCCTTTTCTCTGGCAGGAGCTGTCTTTGTGGGTTGTGGCTGTGGCATGGGGATGACTCTCACCTGAGCTGGGTTCGCGTGGAACATGGGGTCTGGGCTGTGTGCTGAGGATGCTGCAGGGAGGGACACTGTGTCGGGGGTGGCTCTGAGGGATTATCCTTTAACCCTGTGTGTCACTGGGAGGTGCATTCTGTGCTGGCACAGCCCTGGGCACTGCCAGCCTGCAGCACGAGGTGATCCTGACCGGTGAAACCTCAGCTGCACTGGGAGAGACTTACTGTGAGTGAGATGTCCCCTTTTATTTAAAACCCAGGCTGTTTTTTCTTGATTCAAGTCAATTCTTCCTCCCCTTTGGAACAGGATGACACACAATTCAGGCGTGGGGTGTAAATGAGGGGAGTGGGATGAACACGTGCAGGGCTCTCTTGTTGGCTTAGCGTGGAGCAGGGATGGGGCTCCGTGGCTGAAACTCCTTGGGGGGAAAAGAAAAGCTTTTGTTTTTGTCTCGGCTTTGTGCTCCCGGGCTGCCCACATTAGGAAAACATGAGCGCAAGCGCAGGAGACCTTATGAATTTTAAAATCATCCCTCTCTGAGGGCAGGCTCTGGGTTAGCAGGTCAGCCCATTTAGGTGAACCGTTTAGCGTGCGTTAAAATCACAATTTATGCAATCTGCGCCCCGGCTTTAAAAAGAGCCAGCAATCAGGTGCTTAATAAAATCACCTCCAGCCCTCTTCTTTCAGCTCGCTGCGAATAAATGCCTTTTTTTACATAATAAAAATGGATTAGGAGTCATTTTGAATTGTTATCCTGGCGAGATGTGCAGTTCGGGACATGCAGGCATGTTGGCTGTGATTGAGGGTTGTGTGTTTTGGTGCTTGCACACAGCTGGAGCCTGGGAGACCTTTCAAATAAACATTTACTGGAACATCACATCGCATGTCTGAGCAGCACAGAAAGGCTGATTGGCAGGTTCATTCCTTCTTTTGTTTCCCTTCTTGGATGAAACAGCAAAACAAAACAGAGCGTGGCTTTAAAAAAAAATAAGAAAATGTGACTTGTTGTCTGACTTGTTATTTATTTATATATATTTTTTTTTAACACAGAAGAGTCAGAGATTTTAAAGTTATGGTTCCCACAGCAACTGTAACTCTCATTGCTTGTGTGTGTGTTGTACTCTACAGGACTGTATATGCGATTTAATTTATGGTTGTACAGCATGGCAAGAGAATCTGCACAGTCTGCATGGAGCCATCCTGTGGGAACTCTTCCTCTTAAACCCCTGGGTGACATTTGTGCTCCTTGCAGCCATTCAGAGAGGCTGGTTCAGGGCTGCTGTCACCTCTGGGCAGGCTCAGGTGACACGGTTGTGGTAAAAACACCAGCAGGAGACAATGCCCCAGTCATATCTGTGGCTCAGCGAGGTGGTGAGCCATGGAAGGAGGGGAAAAAAGATGTAAAAGAGTTCTCTTTGGGCTGCAATTCAAGGAGCTGTCCCTGCTCAGCAAAGCGCTGAGGCATGTGCTGTAGGCTCATGGACTGTAATGGGAATTAAACACATATTTGAAGTTGAGTGTGTGTGGTTAAGCACCTTGGTGAAGCTGTGATTACTTGGGGATTTGAAGTGTACAGGGAGAAAATGTTGTATTTTTTTGAGATTTGCCCTGCATCATCATTATGGAGAGAGGTGGGGTTGAGTGGTCTGGAGATCAGGACTGGATCTAGATTTCTTTGGGGTATATAATGCATATATTTTGATCCTGGTGTTTTAATCCTGGTGTCTCTTCCTCTCTGGCCTTCATGCTGGCTTGCTGTCTGTCCTTGGTCCCATCCTCACGCTCTGCCTCAGTTTCCCTGCCCAGTGCTCCCTCGTCTCTGGGCTCATCACTGACCCCACAGCCTGTGGGATTTGGGCTGTGGTTTGTGGATGGGGGAGGGCTGTGCCTGACCTCTCCTTGCACCCAGGCTCTGGTGATGCTTTCTGTGTCTGAGATACCTGGGAGGGTTTGAAGTGCCCAAGATTAGAGATAAGAGAAGCTGCTGAAACGTGGGAAAGCCAAAACTGGGGTGACTGGGATTCAAGAAGGGACCGTGGGATCATCTGCTCTGCCCTCAGAGCTGGACAGGGTGCAAGAATGCCCTGAAACCTCTATTTCTCATTTAAAATTAAGTATGACTTTTCAAAAAACATCTAGGCTTGAGTTAAAAAAAAAAAAAAAAAAGACAGTGATGGATAATCCACTGCACCCCTTGGTAAATTGTCCTAATGTTTAATTACCTTCACGGCCAAAAAGGAAAGGAAGGAAGAGTACATAGTGTGAAGAGCCCTGAGGATTGTGTGGTTATTGCTGATACCTGATTGCTCACCTTAATTCACCTGCAGGGACAATGCAGGGATGTGATGCTCCAGCACTGGGGGCTTGTGCAGCCCAGGAAGGGATGGGGGTCCCTGTGCCATCCTGGGGGCTGTTGGGGGGTCCCCGTGCCATCCTGGGGGCTGTTGGGTGGTCCCCGTGCCATCCTGGGGGCTGTTGGGGGGTCCCTGTGCCATCCTAGGGGACTGTCCTTGGAGCAATGTCCCAGGCTGGGCCAGCTGTGCTTCACCCACCCCATGGGGCTGCTTGCCATCTTAGTGTGGGACAATAAATGGCTTCAGGTTAGGAAAGAAAGGGATATTTTTTCCTCAGGACAAACCCTTGCATTGGTGTTGGGAGGAAGGGCCCAGGTCAGCACGGGCTGAGCGCTGTGCTGGTCAGGACTGGGATTGCTTTGACCTACGGAAGGGAAGCTGTGCTGTGGGAGGTCTGCCCAGCCCAAACTATCCCCTCCAGCCTGGGCCTTTCTTCAGCCCGTTTGGTGTGGGGGCTGGGAGACCATCAGGGCTTGATTTCTGAGCAGCTGGGCTGTGTCACTGTGACTGCAGGGCTGCAGGGATGGAGGATTCCTGCAGGGGATCACACCACATCTCCCCGCTTGGGGAGCAGACTTGGAAAGGCCAGAGGCTGTTGCAGGAAAGTTTGTCCGGACCCCAGAGGAGCAGTGGGGCTCCCTTGTCTTTCACTGGCGTGGTAGGGCGGGTGGAGGTTGGGTTCAAAGCAGCGATGCCTCCTCTTGCTGCCCAGAAATCGTTCAGCATCTCAAAGATTCCCAGAGAGTGATGGCCCTACAATCCAACAGCTTCATCATTTGCATGAGGCTCCATTCTCTGGGGCTTCAGGGTCACCTCTCCCAATGATTTTCCTTCTGGGCTTCAAATAAATCCCAGCCTTGCTGCTCCGCAGCTTCAGCTGAGCTTCGCTCTGGTGCCACAAACCCTGCAGTTCTTTCCACGTGTGGGTTGTTCCCACCATCCCTCTTCTTCCCCACCTTCCTTTTCCCGTTCCTTCTCCTCTCCTGTGGGTCCTGGCAATACTCTGGTGCCGCTGGCTCCTGCTCGGCCGGCCCAGGGCAGCGGGAGCGTGGCAGGAAGGACATTACGTGGGAGAATATGCATGTTCACAGCTCAGAGGATTAAAGGCCTGTGTTCTTATCACTGCAGAACAGAGTATTATAAATCCAGCCTTAGAATACCAAATCCCCACGCGGCTCGGCCATTGTTTGGGAATATTAAAAAGCTCGGAGACAGAAATAATCAGTTTCCGAATGACACGTTGTCAAATAAAACATTTCTCATATTATCCCTTCTTTCCCCTTTCTCTCTCCCGCTCCCTCAGTTGGATAATTTAACATGAAAAATAGATTAAAATGAGGCTAGCTTGAATGCCTCCTAAGTTTGACTCTTTTTTTTCTTATTTTTCCCTTTTTCCCGGGAAGCTCTCCCGGCGTGTGTGGCGTGGTTAAACAAGCAGCTGCCGGTGCAGGGTCAGGGACGAAAGGATCACATTGGAACTGAGCCACCTGTGATGAGCCCATGGTGCTCACCCCAGGGGCTGGCACGGGCACCCCCAGCCTTTCCCAGGCAGAGAGGGGCTGATGTCTCAGTGACTGACAGAGCAGAGACCTCTGGCTCAGCCCCAGAGGATGTGGGAGTTGGATCTGGGAGCCCTTGGCTTCCTTGAGCCAGCCCTGCCATTCTTGAGTCAGAGCAGGAATGGCACACCATAACCTCTGTGTCTTTATGCCTCTCTGTAGGTTCTCCCGAGCAGAGAGATCTTTATTTAATACGCTAACAGGTTTATTTTCTCCAGGGGTAGATAGAAGGTGAACCTAGCCAGGAAGATCCACACTCCCAGGCCTGCTACAGGTGCCTGAACCCCTTCCTTAGGTCCAGTGGGCACAGCTGATCCTCCTACAAGGCTTTCTCTGTCACCCTGACCTTTTCTGAGCGTCTGGGATGTCTCTGGTTTTGCTTTTTCATGGAGAGTGAGTGCCTGTGTGCCCATGGGTGCAGATTGCTCTGCCCTGCAGCCACTTTCAGTGACAAAGTGCACCAAGGTGTGAGAGATGTCCAGCTGGGCAGCTTGGGGGTTTGTTGATGAGGCCTTGGAGAAGGCTTTTCCAAGCAGTCACATCCATGATTGTTGTTCTGAAGCCCTTCTGGACCTCGAGAACCCTCTTTTAGCTATAAGGATGCTGGCACATGAGCCAGACCTGGTTTTGCAGTGGGGTTTGTTGTGTTGAAGTTTGTGGCCCTGCTGTGTCCTTGTCACCCGTGGTGTGCCGTGGTTTCTCTCCTGCAAATCAGATTTCCAAGGAATTGCCAGTGGCTGTGGGTGGCTCGTGCCAGGGAGCTCCCGGGATGCTCCCCATGCATCAGGCACTGTGCGAATCCAAGGAAAGTCATGTCTGTCTCCCAGGTTGGGTGTCCATTCTGGTTCCTGTTTCTGAGCATGGAAGGCCATGAGGAGCCTTCATCCCACTGGTCCTTGAAGTGCCCTGATGCTGCAGGGCATAAACCCAGGCTGCTCACCAACCCTGCCCTCCTGTGCAGGGATCCCTGGGCATCTCCTGGACAGTGAAACACCTTTCCTGAAGGTGCCTGTCACACAAATTGGGGAATTCAAGCTGAGCAGTGTCCTCAATCCCCGAGCCTTGTGTCTGTTAGGGACATTTTGTGGGAGAGGACGGGATGCTGATGTGGGGGAAGCTGGGCTGAGCCCCTCTCCGTGGCAGGTTGTGGTGCAGGGAAACTTCTCTCCTCTGCTCCAGCTCTGGAAGCCTCTCCCGAGGTAACTCATGCTGTGAACTGCACTTTTCAACGCCACCTCCTTACAGCTGCTCCTGTTTAGGAGTCAGAGCCGTGCTCCAGCTGCAGCCTGGCGCTCTGTACGGAATGCAGAGGGAATATTTTCACGCCTCTGCTCTGCTGTAGAGCTCGCTGCAGCTCTGGGCCGTGGCATCCTGGGTGCCCAAGGAGCGCCTGCCCTGCCCTGGCTGTTCTGTCGTGCTGCAAAGCCCTGGTTGCTCGTGCTGCTCCTGATTTACATGCCCTGCCTTGCTTGTCTGCCAGGATAAAATTGCTCCGATGCTGCAGAGATTAAGAGGCTGGGAGCTGGCACAGGCACAGCTCCTTTGTGTGTGGGGATGAATTTAACTTCCAGAGCAGCCAGAGGCAGGGCTGGCTCCCTTTGGTACTTCCTAGCCTGGCTCCCTTGAGAGGACGTGCTTCTTCCGTGTGCATACTGATATTTGGAAGTTTATTTTTTTGTTAAAAGAATTTTATTTTTAATGTTAACGTAGTTGACAGCTGTATTGAATAAAGTTTGGAGGAAGGGAAATACGAAAGCTTAAATAGAAAAGGACTTGAGCTGGAATACATTGTGCTGTGCCCCCAGGCCTGCAGCTGAAGTCTTGAAACCACAGGGAAATCAGACCCAAAATGTTGGAGCTGGGGTAACCATGCCCTGGGGAGCATTGCCTGTGAGGGGCCATTTGTTGCACCATCATTTTTGGGAAATGTGTGTCTCTGCTAAGGCTTTACAGCTCCTGGGCGATGGCTGCGTTGTTTTAATGAGGTTTTTCCTCTGGAGCGGTGGGATGTGATTGTCTCCTTCCCCATCTCCCCATGTGCTGGGGGCTGGGGGTCCCAAGGTGTGGGGTAGAATGGATAACGTCCCTGGGAGAATGGGCAGAGCTGAGCCAGGGGTGTCACTGTGCTATTCCCAGCTAAAGGCCACCTTGGGCATCCTGATCTCCCTGTCCATGACCTCCCAGCCCAGAGGTGGGAACCTGCCTGTGTGTGGTTCAGGGGGTGTAGATGGAAGGGTGATCTGGGGTGGTGAAGCAGTGGAACAGATTGTTCAGGGAAGTTTTAGGTGCCCCTGGATCGCTGGAAGTGTCCAGGGCCAGGTGGCATGAGGCTTTGAGCCTCGGTGGAAGGTGGAAGTTGTCCCTGTGCATGGCAGGGGGGTGGAATGAGATGGGATTTAAGGTCCCTTCCAACCCAAACTCTTCTAGGATTCTGTGGACTCTGTCTGCAGCATCCCATCACCCGTGGCCCTGCTGACCGTGCCCTCTGCTCTCCCTGCAGGGCGGGCTGATCGCGCTGCTGCTGCTGCTGCTGGTGTTCATGGTGGCCCTGTACGCCCAGCGCCGCTGGCACAAGCGCCGCCGCATCCCGCAGAAGAGCGCCAGCACCGAGGCCACCCACGAGATCCACTACATCCCCTCGGTGCTGCTGGGCCCCCAGGCCCGCGAGAGCTTCCGCAACTCCCGCCTGCAGGCCCACAACTCGGTCATCGGGGTGCCCATCCGCGAGACCCCCATCCTGGATGACTACGAGGACGAGGAGGAGGAGGAGACGCCACGGCGGGCAGAGCCCAGCACCAGGGACGATGAGTTTGGCAGCCAGGTGACGAGGACGCTGGAGAGCCTGGGCCGGGGCGGGGAGGAGAAACCCGACTACGAGAAGAAAGGTTTGTGGCTTTTCTCTCTCTCCTCTGCTGGGGAGCAGCGCGTTCCCCAGGGTATTTCGACTAATGCACACTTGATTGCTTGCATTTCTACAGTCTGTCTCTCAGAAGCTGCTACACCCACCTCTGCTTATTGAAATGTTATTATGAGCCATTTAATATTGTTCACCTGCAATGCACAGTAAAATGCATTTGAATAAACAAAAGCAAAGCACGTTAGTGCCGATTGTGAGTGCTGAGTGACTCCAGCAGGAGCGAGGAAGGGATGTGCTGGCTCACTTTGTGCTTGGAAGGGATCTTGGGGTGATGCTGAACCATCCTTCCCTTCTTGTGTGTGCTTCCCAGAAAGTCTGAGCAGCCACAATGTCAGGGATGGGGACAGGGACTCTTTTTGTCTCCATGAAGGAGCCAGGGCTAGCTTAGGTGATGCAGTGTGTCTGGAAAGCAGCTCCCTGCCCTTGTGATGGGCATAAGTGGTGGCTGAGGTTGTGTTTCTTCCAGCTTTAGAATGCTCTTTACTCCTTCCCCTTTCAAACAAGTCTGTTTGTGATGGTGATGATGGTGACGGTTATTGTTGCTCAAACAGATTTGGAAGTGCCCAGGGGTCAATGTGCCATCCTGGAGTGCTGCTCTGAGCATCCCCGTTGGCATCCTTTGGTGTGTGTCTGGCTGTTACCAGCCCATGGAATGTTTCCTCAACCCTCTGCTCAGTGAGAATGAACAAATGAAAGCCTTCGTACATCGTAACCAAGATGCCTTCTTTCTTCTTTCATATTCTCTCCTTTGTTTCACTTTTCTATAAATTATTTAGAGTTGTGTGAGTGGGGACGACAGCAGTAACTGCGTTTCAGTGCTCTTCAAAACAAAATAACAAACAAGATCTAGAGCAGAATATTAAACTATCCAAGGGCTTCAGGAGCTGTGGATAAAGAACTTACACAGGCTGAACCCCCTGCCCCAAGCTGGGGCTGCCTGTAGGGTACCTGGGCTGGGAGAGATGTTCCCAAACGCTTCTGCTGGCTCTGCTCGCACCAGCATCCCACAAAGTGATGCTGTCAGGCTTTGCACCTTGGATCGAGGCAGGTTTGTGCCTTGCCTAGTCTGATCCTTCCAAACTGTACCAGTTCACCATATGTTTCCTCCCAGATGGGCACCTTTCCCTCTTCAGTGAGGCTCTGCTCAAGGAGCCAAGCTATGAAATGTGCTAGTTTCTCTTCTCTGCTGAAGCCTGGATTGCCCAGGACGAGGTGGCTGCAGTTCAGATCTAGAGTTTCTAGACTGGAGATATAAATATGTGTGCTGTGGGCTTTCTGCTCTGACCTGGTGGCACATGCAGGAGAAACGTGGAGATTCGGGAGGTGTCACAGCCAGATTCTGGTGAGGATGGGGCAGCTGGGGTGGAGAAACTGCAGCTGGTGTGAGCAGACACCAGGTACTGGAGATGCCCAGGGCTGGAAGCCAGTTCTGCTTGGGCATGGCTTTGCTGGATTGAAGGAGAATGCATTAAGGGACACCCAGCTGGAGCTGTAGTGCAGCAATAGGATCAGCCTTTCCCTGGTGCCCGGCTGGCGCTGCCAGGTTTCATTCTGGTCACTGGGGATGGGCGTGGAGCTGCGCCTGCATCCCAGGGAATCCATCAGCTCCCATGGGAAACGCTCTCCTCGCTGCTCTTGCTGTGTTGCCTTGTGATAAGACATCAGCTGGGACTTGTCAGCGGCTCCAAATGGTATCATCACCGTGGCTGTCAGCAGAGGCTCTTTGGAGTGTCACTCCCCAGCATTAATTACCAGGGATGGCAAATCCAGTGGAGATGGAGCAGTTCTGCTCACCCTGCACCTGCCTGTGCTGCAGCTTCCCCCCCGTGCTGGGCACTGATGGATTTGCAGGTGCTGGGTCGTGCCAGTGTTGGGTGCTTTCCATCGCTGGGGGGTTGCACACCCCACACTTAGGTGTTGGGCCAATTGTCCTTTCTGTGAGGAAGACTGGGGGGTTTTTCAATTCGCCGCTTCTGGATGTATCTGTGTTGCCAAGATGTTGTGGAAGCTCGTAGGTAAATCAGGCAGCCAGCACACACAAGATGGCAGAGAGAGAGATTTATTTACAGTTTTTTCTTATATATGCATTAATAGTCTAACAATTATTGGTCGACAGTTTTCCACCCCCCAAGAGGATTGGCCGGAGTCCTACAGCACCCAGTACCAAAACAAAAGATTAGAAAGAGCACAGGAATTCAGCTTATCTCTATTCCCCATGAGAAAGAAGAGAAAAACTTTTAGAATAGTGCATCCACATATCTGGTCAGGGAATCAGGCAGGGAATTTCACTGGATGACTCTGCTCCGTCCAGTCCCTGCCCAAGAGGCTTGAGCAGCACAAATGTTTTGCAGATCGCAGCTCAGCGAGCCAAACTTTCCTCCCCAGCTCAGTCAGCGATGTGGATGGGAGGGATGTTCCCGTGTGGTGCCAGAGCATCTGAAGTGAATCCCAGCACAAACAAAACACAGGAGTGATGTGCTGAATAATGACATCTAGCAACAAGCGTGTCTGAGTGATAAAGTTAATGAAATTACAGGTTCTGACCTGATACCGGGCTCTGCTGTGGGGAGATAAACAGCAGGGCAAAGATGAGATGTTTATTTCTCCCTAGCTGCAGTTGTAATCTGGATGCGCTGTGCAGAGCTATTAACGTTATTACTGTTATGCAAAATCATTTTTGACTTGGGGGAAAAAAAAAAAAAGAGGGAAAGAAAGAAAAATCTCCCAACTGCGTAGAAAATGTAAAGCTGACAAAATTAGAATTGCAGCAGGAGCACAAGCTGACCTGGTGACATTGCATAGAGCCCAGATGAATTTAGACAGAAGAAAAATCCAAGGCAGTTTAGGAAAAAAAGTAGAAAAGTAGTCTTTTTTAAATTTATTAATAATAAAATTAAATGGAGCGAGGCAGGAGGTGATAGCCAGGCTGTCCTAATTATCCACAAAGATCCCTTGAGCTGGGATGGAGAGGGGGCTATGCTGTCTCCTCATGGGTTTGGGTTCTCTCCGGCAACTAAAAGGTCCCAAGTGGGGTCGGCTGGTGTGGGGTGCAGTTTCTGAGGTCTTGGTCTTTTCTGGGGAGACCATCCCTGTCTGAACTCAGCCCGTGTGTGTACACAGGGTTCAGTGATTATGGGAATTTGGGTAAATTTGTGCAGCTGTTGTCACTTCTCACCACCTCTGTCCTCACTTCACTGTGGAGTTTCCAGTTCATCCTCCTGATGAGTTCTGCTCTCCTGCTTTTCCCAAGCAGATGACCTCAAGTTCCATCCCTCTGGGAATTCCTCACTTGCTTTCCTCTTTGAATGTACCTGGCTCTGACACAGCTTCATTCTACAGCAGCAGGAGCCCCTGGCTTCTGTCCATCGAGTCCTGTTCGAGGGGCTTTGCCCCCAGTCCCTTGCAGGTGGCACTGCTGCATCCCCAGCTGGGATGCTCTGGATACACAGAGATGGAATTGGAAAATGAAGGCAAACTACAGCAAACCTCAGCATGGGATTACCCACAAGTTCCTTGGAAAGAAGATTTTGCCAAACCAAATCTCCTGAGATTCAGCGAGAAACAGAACTTCTGCCTGGTGAAAACTGAGGAGAAATCAGACTTGAAAACCAACTATCTGCCATTCCACTCCTGCAACAAAGGACCCATCTTTATTTCTCAGTTTCTTTCATGTTCGAAAAGAGAACTTTTCAAGCAGGCCTTTGTGCTGGCTTCACAGGCTCTGCAGTCTGGGTTTGGCCTCCAAGTCTAGACAGGAGACAGGACTTATTACTGATGGTTCCAATGATTAATACCATGGGCATATCAAAGGTGTGGTTGTGCACTCATCTTGAATTCCTCTCTCCTGGACCTTCTTCTCCCCTGCTGTGTTGGCTCGGGTAAACCTCTGAAGTTTCTCTTACTTAATCCATGGATGCTTTTCTCTGTAGTGGTAGTGAGATGCTTTGAGCATTCCTGAAAGATGATCTGGCTCCTAGAGTGCGCTTGGAGATGGAGATCAGCTCTGCTCTGCCACTGGCTGCTCTGGTAACCCTGGGTATGTCATTTAATGGCCCAGTCCTCCTCAGCTGTGGCTTGGAGAGGGAGCAGAGTCAGACAGCAGGCAGGGCAGCTCAGGAAACACTGAGAACTGCGAATGTCAGGGCTCGTGGTGCCGCCAAGCCCAACTGCTCTGGGAGATGCAGTGCGGGAAAACTGCAGAAGGGATTTAGGCAGGGGAGACTAATGGCTTTGAGATAACCGCAAAAGGCAGGGGAAGGATCCTCGTGATGGCAAGAGGGAGCTTCCTATGTCCCCCACCAGCACTGGAGTAGCTGTTCTGGTGGCCGCATCTCAGTGCCATTTTTGCCTTCCAGTGGACACTCCTCCAGGGAGAGGTCAGGCAGTGCTCTGGCTGTGGGCGAGACATTGGGGCTTGGGAAAGGGACATTTTGGGGGCTGAGCTGTGCAGGAGGAGGGCAGACAGTTAAGCTGTGCCCTAGTGTTGGTATTCATTGCAAATCCGTGAGCTCTGCAGTGTGTTGGGGGTGAGATTTAGAGGCAGGCTGTGAGTTGGGGCGATGCCCTCACGATGGGCAGGTGATGGTGCCCTCCATGCTGGAGAAGGGAGAGCACACAGGAATGAGATGTCCGGCCTGGTAATGATGTCCCTGAGCTGACATCCTGGTGGCCCTGAGGGGACATTGGTGCCTGGCTGGGCTCATGGCTGTGCCAGGGTGTGCCATCCCTGGTGCCCATGCTGGATCTGGGAGCCCTGTCTGCCACTGCCGTTGGCTCGGGACTCAGATGCAATTCCACCCTGATTCCAAGCATGAACCAGAGGCTTTCTGAGCCTTTAATAAATAAAACGATGGCTTAACGTTTGCTGGGGCTGGAGGCTAAAATGGGACAGTGCGTCAGGCCGGCATCTGATGTGTCTTGGGGCTCTTCTTTCCAGTGACCTGATGGGATCATGACCCTCTTTGTACGTGATCAGCTTTTCCCAGCTCTAATCCCTGCCAACTCCTTCTGTAATTTACAGGGACCTTGGAAAATGTATATTCTCATAGTCTGCCAGTGAAAAGTGGTTTTTTGCAGTCCTCTGGTCCTGTTTGAAAAAGCTGGCTTCAAATTTCAGGTATAAAGACATCTGAAAAAAAAAAAGAAAAAAGAAAAAAGAAAGAAGGAAAAAAAAAGAAAAATAAGCTCGACAGGGTAGGAATTGGCTCCTAATTCAGGGAGCACTTTCAGACGTGCTTGGGTAGCGTCTCTAGTTAATAGAGACGTTTAAGATGTTTTCAAGTCCAGCATGTTCAATTGTAACTGATTTGAATGCATTAATGAAGGGCCCCAGTTACAGAGGTTACACCAGATGTGCCACTGGGTCTTTGGTTCTGTGGTGATGCCAGCTCAGGCTTCAGTGCTGATTTGAAAATGTCGTGACCTGCCAGGGAAAAGCTGTGCTTTGCAGAGATAAACACAGCCATAATTAATATATTAATATATTAACTGCCTTTTGAGATCTCAGTGGAGAGCTGCCAGGCTGGAGTTACTGTTTTGATCATCCCATTGAACTGGTTAGCTCCATCCCAAATCTGGGTTGTCCTCCTCAGCCCAGGAGGGAGATGGGGGAGGGAATGATGGTTTTGTGGGACACTGTCCCTCTCCCTTACACCCCCAAGAAAGTGGATCACAGCAGCATCATGGATGTGTGGGAACGTGCTCAGGTCATCTCTTCCACAAGAGCCATATCCAACACACTCCTGCCTCTAGGAGTGGCTCAGAAGGGTCAGGGAAGCTCTTGGGGTTTGGGGGCTTCCTCTGGTCCTGCATCCCTCCGGCTCATGGGTTTTGTGAAATAACACCGTTACTTATTTCATGCTTTGAAAAGCAGCAAACACCCATTATTTAGAGCTGGTGAGAAATCAGGGTTTCCACCATGTGGAAAACTTCCAATATTGTGACATTTATGCTCATTCCAAATAGGATCAGAAAGTCAGTTTCTTGAAGTACTTTGTAGAACAGAAATTTCTGAGATGCTTAATGACTAATTAAGGCTTAAACACCTTGGTCAGCCAGGTCTCTTCCTGGCCCACGACAAGTGTTGCTGTGGAGAAGAGGCTGATGGGGTGGGCTCCTGATGTGTTTTATTGTTTTTCTCCCCTCTCTTTGCTGTAACCCGCTCATTAATTTCATGAGACAGAGAAGGGAAGAAACAGTTGGAAAAGTGGCTTTGAATGGTGCCATGGGGAATGGAACAGAAACAGGGTGGTTTATTATGCCAGCATTTTGCTGAACATCCTGAATGGATGCTGGATTTGTGAAGTCCTGCTGCTTTGCAAGGCATGGGCTGGTCTCACTCTGACACTCCACAACATTCCATGTTGAAGAAATACCCTTGGTTCCCCCTCTTCCAGCCGCAGCCAGGTGACTTCCAGCTCCTCAAGTCAGCAGCAGCTCTTGAGCAAGGATTTTTGTTGGGTTTTGTGGGGCTGCAGATGCCCGGTGGGGATGTCATGGCAGTTTCATGTGCAGTAGTCCTGATTCCCCAGGTGTCCAAAGTGTTTTCCATCCAGGCGAAATCACAAGCTCACAGACGATAAGCTGTGAAGTGTTGGCTGTCCGAGGAAAAGAAGCCATCAGGAACTATATTTATATAAATGCCAGGCACACATTGTTCATCACTTTGTGCATCACTATGAATGTTTGATAAAGCACTGCATTATTTAAGGGCATAGCTGGGCTGTGGGACAGTTGTTGACCAAGATTAGCTTCAAGATGACTTTTTTTTCCTTCCCCCCCCCGCCGATGAAAATCTAAAAAAATAATATGATGGCTGTTTACTTGCCTTGGGGGATCTCAAGTGTCCTTGCCTTTCCTGAGTTTCTCTGCTGGGTTGCATCTTGTAACCACCTTGTGTGCAATGCAGAGGACCTGGGAGAGCTTCAGCTCTGCCCAGGGCTGTCACGGAATCCTGGAATGGTTTGGGTTGAAAGGAACTTAGAAGAATATCCAGTTCCAACTCCCTACCATGGGCAGGGACATCTTCCACTAGACCAGATTGCTCCAAGCCCTGTCCAGCCTGGCTTTGAACACTTCCAGGGATGATGCTTCCATGGTGTCAGTATGGAGTGAAAACCTGCCACTGGTTTCTGCAGTCAGACTGATCAGGAGAAGAGGATGTGGGATGAAGGAGAACAATCCCACAATGTTGCCCACTTCTGCTGGAAGTATATAGATGCTGGTTAGGACTCAGCCCTTGGGATGTGGGGCTCAGAGCTGAGGCTGCTCTGGATCCTGCCACCTGATGAATTGTGATGAGTTTGTCTCAGCCCATGATACTCAGCTCTTCCTCTTGGTTTTCAGTGGTATTGTGGCTCCACCAGTTGGCGTATGGAGGTTTTTCCCATCAGTCCTTCCCAGACTCATGGGTTTTATGGGCAAGGGAGCAGGGAGGGCAGCTGCAGCACCAACTCTTCGCTCTGTTTGTGCGTCCTCTTCCCATCGGTCGTGTTTTACCTGGCTGCAGCACTGAGACGGTTTTGTCAGCTGGCTCCTAAGGAAGATGGATTGAGGCTGGGCGCCTGTGCTGATACTGGGTCTGCAGGCACCTTCCAGTCCCATTTATCATTAGGCACTGACCTCCCTGAAGGACCAGTGGGAGAGGAAACTTATTAACAAGGTGCTTCAAATCAATCCTTTCTGACGGCCCCGCTGAGTTACGGCATTTGCTGCGACTCTCCCACTGGGCCCCGCGAGCCTGGCACTGCTCAGCCTCACTTCTTTACCTGTGTGGCTTGGAATCGGTTTGGTTTTGATATCCTGGGCTTTCTGGGTGTTCCCTGTACTCCAGGTCTTCTGCTGAGCCACCAAACCAGCTCTCAGCTCATTCTCTCCTGCCTGCTGCCTCCACCCGTGTGCTGCCCAGTGTGGGAGGTGGTTGGTCCTTTCGGTGCTGCTTTTTGGAGCTGAAGCTCCTGGCCACATTGAGAGAGTTTGGTAGTTTGTCCTTCTCCTCTGGGTTGGCATCTCTCCCTCATTCATCCTGGCACATGGCACAGCATTGTCAGGACTGTGAAAAATGCCACCTTGTCCGCTGGGCAGAGGAAATGTGTTTTCTAACTAAAAAGTTCATTCTGCACCGTGCCACTGAGCAAGGAGTTGGGTAGTGGTTGAGACTGGAGAAGGGACCACCATGCCACATTTTCCACCCATATTGGCCAGCTGTGGCTGTTCTGGGAGCCCTGCCCTGCCCATGCCTGTCCTTTGGGGTGCTGGCACTTGCTCATGCTCACGGGACAGATTCCAAGGTGCTGCTGCCTCCAGGTTCATCCACCAGCAGTAGATCCTCAGCCAGGTGGGGTGGGGCTTTCTGCTGCCCTCGGTGTGTCCCTGCCCCAGCTGGCTCCATGGGGCAGTGCCTCCTCTGGCTCTGTGGAGCTGCAGCAGCTGTGTGGTGGAGAGAGGGAGCTGGAGGTCAGCACTGTGCTCTCCAGCCAGTGTCTGTCCTCCACGCAACATTAGCCCGGACTGTTCCGTGTGCCCATTAACACCAAATCGAGAAGCTTCCTCCAGAGTGTTCTTATTTAACTTTTCAATTATTTGATAACTTGAGGAGTATTAGCTGATACCGAGGGTCTGCCCATCTTCCCTCATCCTCTCTGCTCGCTGCCTAAGCAAAAGAGTTATGATGTCTCATAAAAAAACCCTAAGTTAAGGGTTTTATTAGAGCTGAGAAAATGGGAAATGGAGTCTCTGTTGGACTGGAACTCCTCAGTGCTGGGGCAGGGGGAGCTGGGGCAGCACTCCACGGCCAAAGGTTTTTCCTTGCAGCAGAAATGGGATGAAGAAACACCCTGTACATGGTGGGGGGGGGATGTGCTAGAAAGGTCTTTGCCCTGTGGAAGAGCTGAGGGTTTCCCGGCCAGAAACAGCTCCTGGGAAGCTGGAGCAGCCCCAGGAGTGCAGGGACCCATCAGCTTTTGGGAGATGCTCTCCAGACAGAGGTGTGAGGCGGAGGCGGGACCATCGGACCGCGGCTCTTCAGCATTTGATCTTTCCTAATATGTTTATAATTACATTGCATTATCTTAATTACCAACAGGAGAAGTGGGGGGAATGGGTGGAGGGAAAGGAGGAAGGTGGAGAGGCAGGGAAGGCACGGGGTGACGAGCAACTCGCAGGCTCCATCCGCGGGGCCGCGGCTGCGGTTGGAGTTGGAAATTATGCCATTAATACAATGCTTATTCATTTCCCATCGTAAAAAAATGGAAGCGCATTCCGAATGAAATTAACATTCCGTGACATTTTCCGGTAAACGGTTGGTTTGCACACATGAGTGGAGGCAATTAGCTGGGAAGCGGCTGAGCGCCGTGACTGGGGAGAGGATGAGGAAGGGTCAGGGCGGCCGGGGCTGGGTGGGTGCGGCCGTGGGCTCTGGCTTTGCCCATCCCTTTCCAATGGGATGAGGGTCC
Source organism: Origma solitaria (assembly GCA_013397895.1). Classification (NCBI taxonomy): domain Eukaryota; kingdom Metazoa; phylum Chordata; class Aves; order Passeriformes; family Acanthizidae; genus Origma; species Origma solitaria. Next base: position 405,712 of record VZRL01004997.1, on the reverse strand, counting down.
TGCCAGTTCCAGCCCACCCAGCTGCAGTGAGGGTGGGAGCTGCAGGTGTTCTCTCCTGCTCTCCCTAGATGAAATGGCAAGGCTTTGCAATAAAGGTGAAAAGCAAAGAGTGGGTTCATGTCCACAAGGGTTTTAGGGTGTCCTGGAATCCCTGTCCCCACTGCGGGATGCTGCTCTCCCTCCCCCTCCCCACTGCACAGCAGCCTTTCCCAGCATCCCCTTTCCTGTCACGCTCCTAAAGCTTTATTAGAACCCAATGGAGACTTCTTCCCAGATTTGTTAAACTACTGAAAACTTCTGATCCTATCAGGACTTTTTTTTTCACTGCCTCATACCAGATAAGGGCTGTGCTGGCTCTGAGCCCGGAGCTGAGGGTGGTGGAGAACGGGGTAGGGAAGCCGTCATCTCATGAATATATGAAGGAGGAAAGTACATTTGTTCAGTTTCCTTCAAAGGAGACATCTTGAATAAAACTTTATCTCTTCTTCTGCTTCCCTCCCCCTCCAATTTGCAATTGAAATCAGACTTTTGCGTATAAAGATCTATTTTTATAGCAAGAGATTTATTAATGTATATAATAATCTATTAATGTATTAATAGCTGTGTATTAATAGCTATGTATTAATAGCTGTGCTAAAAAAATGTATACAGTCTCTATTTTAAAACTCAACAAAAAGGGCCAGGAGAGAGAAGAAAGAAAAAGTTGACGTGGAATACAAGGCTGTTTTCAAAATGCTCCTGGGTTCCTCTCTCCCTCTGTGCTGTGTGTGAGTACCCCACTTTGTAAAAGAGCTTTTTGGAGATGGATAGATCCTCCCTCATGCTGTGACGGCAGGGCTGGGCTGGGGAACAGCTGTGACAAAGCACACAGTGCCATGGGTGACATTTCCCCTGATGGCTTCATGTAAGTATGGTTTGGACATGGAGGCGTTGCAGGAGGTGCTTGGTCCCCCAGTGTATTGTTATGTGTGGTAATTTTTGCTTCCTTTTGATGTTTTTATATATATATCCGTATATAGAGAGAGATAGAGATATATGCATTTAAATAAAAGTATATATATGGAGATATATATACGCATTTAAATAAAAGATATAAATGGAGATATATATATGCATTTAAATAAAATATATATATATATATCTGTCTCCTGAGTTGGTTGTTTAATGCAACCAGCAGCTTCCCTGTTTTTCTTAGACACAGTGGCTGCAGGTGGCATTTGACATGGACTGCTGGACATCGGGGACCAAAGAGGTCAGGCTCGAGAGAGGTTTGGTGGCTGGAGAAACACATGGAGAGGTGAAGTTCCCAGTGTTTCCCATGCTCTGTGGCAGGATGCCACTCTCCAGTTGTGTTTTCCTCTGAGTGCATGCGAAGCTGTTGTACAAATCTCTCCCACTGTCATCACATCAGCATCAGTGTAATTACCTAATTTTATGCTAGTAAAGCTCTGTGCTTTGTGGAGCTCGGTACCTTCAGGGTGGCACTGTTGAAAATCAGTCCACATCCCAGTCTCAGAACAAACACCGTTAGTTATTTCATGCTTCGAAAAGCAACAAACACCCATTATTTAGAGCTGGTGAGAAATCAGGGTTTCCACCATGTGGAAAACTTCCAGTATTGTGAAATTTATGCTCGTTCCAAATAGGATTGGAAAGTCAATTTCTTGAAATACTTTGTAGAACAGAAATTTCTGAAATATTGATCCAGAAACATCAAAATGAGCTTGCTGAATATCAGGGGGTTGATTTGGAGGAAACAATTACAACGTTATTAAACTGTGGTGCACGTGCTTGGTGTTCCCGTGGCGTGTTAGGGATGTGATGATGTATTAGACCTTTAGAGCCCACGTCAGTGGTTCCCAGGAGAGTGCCCTGCCCTGTGCCTAGAAAAAGCAGATTATTTGAAAAATACTGGAAGCAGTCAGTGAAAGGGCAGGAGAGTCTTTGAGGAGAGCCAGTGTCTGCGGTGAGGGGGCTGCATCCTACATGTGCGCATGCAGCTCAGGAGGTAAAAACCCCACTGACCCTGGCTTCTAATTGCACCCAGACTTTTAAATTCAATCCTTGTTGAGTTTCTCTTGTTGCAAAATGCTCAGTCGAGCAGCTCTTGAGGTGCCATGAAGTTATTCCTCTCCCTAAAACTCTGGGAGCACTGTAGCCACTGTTAATATCAAGGGATCGATAACTTGCCTTCTGACAGCCAGAAATCAAAGAGAGGGATGGGAAAGCCAGATGCTTAAAATACTGTATGTTATAAAAATATGTTTTAGTCCATAGCTAGTGTGGGAAGCTCTGACAGAAGCTGCTGTTTGCCTTGCCAGTCACCTCCCTGCAGCTGTGGGAGTGCAGGTGTTGTGTTGGTTGTGGCTCCAGGAAAAGAACCTTGGAGTCAGACACCAAAGACTGGGAGGCTCAGGGAAGCTGGCACCTTTGCAGATCTTAAACCTCACTGTTTTGTTTTAATAAGGTGCAAAACCCAAGCTGGTGGACCATCCAGCTCTCCCACCACCCAAGGTTTGAGCCTGGTTTGGGGAGAAGCTGTTCCACTGGGGTCCTCAGGGCCATGTCTGAAGACTAAAACACCTCAGCAAAGCTGAGAACTCTTTTCCAACAGCTGTGAGGTATTTCCATCACTGCCTGGCTTTGCTGGAAGGGGTTTTTGTAGTGCCTTATCCCTGGGAAATGCCCTGGAATAATGGAGATGCTATCCAAGTACAGTTGGCAGGGGGTCACAACTCATTCATCTCTCAGACAGGTTTTGGGTGGTTGCACTGATCCAAGCCTGGGACCCTGATCTGGAAAATCCCTCCTGGGATGGTGAGATCCTGCTTGTGGCATCTCCCCAGAGCAGCCCCTCACACCCAGCCTGTGTGTCTGGGAAGGGTGCAGCTCTCCTGGCTGTGCTGGGAGTCTTGCAAAGGCTGGAACGAATACTGCTGCTTCCTATCTCCATTGCAATGTATTTTTACCCAAACATTGCTCATATTGTTCAGTTGATGACTACTTTTTGTTGTTGTTGTTGTTGTAATTTTTAAGCCAAACAACATATTTTCCCACTGCAATTTGTGCCAGCAGAAAGGACAGAGGAGAAGAACGGCTCTGGGTAGGAATTGTTTTGTGGGAGACGTGCAAACGAATAGGGGAGCCATAAGGAGAGCAAACTGCTTTTCAAATAGAATATGGGGGTGGACAGGAGGGAGGTGTTCGTCAGGAATGTGTGCTGTGCTTTGCAAAGGTAGGGTGACCTTCAGCTGTGTCCTTAAAGCACTGCCAGAAGAGAGAAGCTGATTTTGCGGAGGCCGGAGAGCCTCGTGCTTGCCCTGCTCCTGGCGTGGTGGTGCTGCTGAAGGCTTGGCTGTGCAACGGCGGGTGATGGAGATCACAGCATTGTGCCAAACCTCGGGGTGGATCTCACCCCCTCTGCCAGGCTGGAGAATCTCTCAACACGCTGACGGAGATGTGAGCTCAGTAGCCCGGGTGGATTTATCTCCTGGAAACCAGGCAGGGGAGAGAAGGCGTTTGGCAAGCTCAGCTCGAGGGGAGGACGGTCCTGTCGCCTCTGAAATGTGTCGTGTTCGGCCAGCGCCGGGAGGAGCTGGTGCCTGGGCACTGCTGACGTGGCTGTGTCGTGCTGGGAATCAGAACGTGCCTCCACAGAGTGTGGGTGCTGTGGAGGTGCCAGGAGCTGCTGGCTGAGCCCGTGTTTGGCACAGGCACTCCAGGGGGGCTTGCTGGCATGTGTAGGATAGAGCAGTTCAGTTGGAGTCGATCTACAGGGATCATCTCATCCAACTGCCTGGCCTGGCCAGGGCCGGCCAGTAGTTAAAGCAAATTATTAAGACCACTGGCTACCCCACAGCAGTGCTTCTTCCTACTCTTTTCTGACCAGCTAAAACCTCCGTGGGCTGCTGTGGGGAGGCCCAGGTGGCAGTTTGGTTTGCAGTGGACTGTCTCTCATGGATGTGAAACAGCCCCAGCGAGTGCTGTCTCATTCCATTATGGTGCAGTAATCCCGTCTCCCTTTTGGCACGGCTGGCAGTGCATGAAGGGCTCTCCCTTCATCCTTCACCCCTCATGCTCATGCAGTTGAAGCTCTGCTATCTTTCATTTGTCACTGAGGGTATTCTCCATGCTGCCCACTCATGCCAAGCTCTGCTTGCTGAGATCATGTCAACAAGAGTCTTTTCTCATTTCTTATTTTCCCCCCTTTCCCTTTTTTTCCTTTCACCTTCCCATTTTTTCCTTTTCCTTTACTTCCCCTGCTTTACTTTTCTCTCCTCCCTCCTGCTTCCCCTTCCCATTTCCTTTCTCCAGACCCCTGAGCTCAGGGGCACAGAGAAGCCAGCGATGTGCTGGCACTCCGGAGCTGTGCAGAGCAGTGAGACACACCAGCTCTTTTCTCCCGTTTCTGCAGCATTTGTAGCACCATCCCAAACAGCCGACGGCCAGGGGACCTCCTCCTCTCCCAGTCCCCCCTCTTGGTGTTTTCTCTACTGCCAGGCACCGGAGCAGCTGCCTTGGGCTGGCTGTGCCAGCGTGGTGGCCACATGGGTACAATCACCACGGTCCCATCAGCCAGGCAGGGGCCATGAGGCTGCTGTGACCTCTTTGCTTGCTGAAGGCATGGCTCCCTCCTCCTCCTCTCTGCCGTGCTCTCCTCCTGCCCTCCTTTCAGTAAATTAGCCTCAGGCATGTGAGCCACTCCAGAGCTCCCTGCTCCACCTCCACATGGCCTGTGTCGCACAGCCCCAAGGTCTGGAGCACTCTCCATCTGTTCACACGTGCTCCTGCAGGGTCAGGCTTCCCCCTGGGAACACAGTGGCAGGAGGCTGAGCCACCCCGGTGCTGCCACAGCATCCTTCCCTGACACCTTGGGGGGGATGTGTGCTGTGGGGATGGGACTGGCTGCTCTTTGGAGACCTTTCCCTGCTCTGGGTATGTTTTTTTCCCTGGTGGTGCTGCCTGCTGGGGCAGGATTTGGCTGTGCCTGCCCTAAGCGTCAGGGGCTTTGGGGAGCTCTCTCTTTGATCTGTTGTTCCTGGGGGAGCCTGGTACTGGAAAATTCAGAGACGTTACACAGCTGTCCCTCAGCTTCCTCTCTTTCTGGAGCTTTCCTGAAATGGTTCCACTGTTGGCACTTAACTCAGGCAGTGGGTTGGAATCTCATTTCTCTGTTGCCTGGTGTGCTGGCTGGATGCTCTCCCTCTGTCTCCCAGTATGGCAGCACTGGGTGGAGAGATCCTCTGCCGTGCCTTCCTGATCTGCTCCCTGGTTCTCCCTCTCCCAATGGCCCCTGCAGATTTCAGAACCATCTCTGCAGCCCAGAGGTGTAGGAAAGCAACCTTGGGGGGTCTGAGGACACCACCTGTGGGATTTAGGGAGAAGGAAGGGGAGCTGCTCCAGGGACTGGTGTGGCACTGGGTGCTGAGGGCTCTCTGCTCCCTGCAGCATGGCTGGGTGTTGGAAAGTCTGCTGCAGACTCTACGTTCAGGTGAAATCCTTGTCCAGAATTACAAATGCCTCATCCTGCATGGCCAGCTTCTGTTCCAACTGAACTCTAAATTCCCTGCACCGCACTGGGAAGGGAATTGGTGTCGGTGGTGCAGAGCAGTTCTGCACCCTGAGCTCGCCAGTGCCTGAGGAGCATCATGCACATCTGATATGTCTGGATCCAGGAGATGTGATGGGATGATGCATCAGCCTATAACTCCTGGCAGGCTGTGGGAGCTCCAGGGTGCTCACTCATCCCTTATCCAATGGGATATGGGGTGGCTGTAGGACCTGGGATCCCTGCCATATCCACACAGGCACGCTGCAGGTAGGGGGAGCTTCCAGAGCTCTGGTGACTCTGGAAATGGAGATAGGATTGAGGTTATGTCCTGTTAATGAGTTTATTCAAAGAGCTGACAGAGGCCAAACCAATGTTGAACCCGGGAGACCTCCGAGCCCTGCAGGACAAACTTTTTGATCCTGAATTTCACCTTTGCTTTTTGTAAGTGGTTTCATGATTTCCTGTGACTGCCTGTTGTGCAGGTCGGTACAGAGCTTCATTAGAAGTTCTGGGGGGATTTTTTGGCATTTCTGAATTGAGGGTGCATGAGAGCAAGGAGGGGAATTGCTTAAATATCCTCATGGTGTGACATGTGCTGTGGGGCATTGCAGAAAGCTGTTTCCTTACTTTGGTGATGCATCCCAGCACTTCAGTGCAGCCTCTGGGAGACCCCAAGGAATCCTGCTGCACCTCAGAGCATTCCTGGACCAGCTGCATATGGTTCACCTAACTCCCATCCCAGCCTTCCCCATCACTCCATAATCCCAAACTTGGCTGTTGGGGAGTTCCTGCTGCCCTAAAAGACTGACAAGGTTGTGGTTCAATTCTGAGCTTCTGGTGTAGAGTTAAAGCCTCAAAGCCAGCTGAGTGCCCTGTACGATCTGAACCTTTCAGGCTGTAACTTGGGTGAGGGCATGACACTTCCAAGTGCACCTGGGGGAGAGGCAAGGAATAATCCAAAATGCTGGAAAGCAGCATGGGAGATGTAATTTCTGTAAACTTACAATTTTCTAATTTCTGTGGCTTTGGTAAGATCTGCAAAGTGCCGGATGGGTCCCTGTGGGTAACATCGGAGGGTTTTGGCAGAGCTCCTGCCCCAGGATTTGCTGCTGACATATGCCAGAAAGGGTTTGTACAGGCAGGGGAGACACCGTGGCCCTGTCCCCTTCTAACCACAGCCTCTTTGCTGGTGTTGCAGCTGCCGAGGTGACGCAGGAGACGGTGGAGTCCCTGATGCAGAAGTTCAAGGAGAGCTTCCGCACCAACACGCCCATCGAGATTGGGCAGCTGCAGCCCGCGCTGCGCAGCACTTCCGTGGGCAGACGGAAACGCCGCAGCCGGCCCCGAGGTAGGTGCCTGTGGCCAGAGGCTGGCGAGGAAGGTGACAGCTTCCTCAACTTCATTGCTGAGCGTGGGGACACCAGGGCTCCTCTGTGGTGGGGTGAGAGAGGGGCAAACCCCACGCAGCTGCCTCAGGGTGGTCTGGGGGAGGTGTTTGAGTTGTGTCACATCATGTCCCATCTCGGGGTTCTGTGGCAAGCTCAGAGTGCCTGTCAGCTTCCCCAGCTAGCTGAGGTGGGAACAAAACACAGTTTCTTGTCAGATTTTTGTTTCATGAAGGGGTGAAATTCATTTTGGCTGTAAGTCACATCACTGGGACCTCTCTTGTTTCGCTTTCCCAGTGCTTCGGGGTTTTTGAACTCTACTTTTAGGAGCTACACAGAGGGTGGGAGCAGCATTGATGGATGTGAAGGCTGTACCACACAAAAGGTCCAGGTTCCCATGTGTGGAGGAGGAGGATGAAGGTCCCTTGGCCACGGTCTGCCCAGTGCACTGAGGGTCTTTGTGGCAGCACTGGGAGCTGGGAAGGAAATACTTTTATTTCTGTTTACTGTTGGTTTTGTTTTTCATTTATTTATGAGTCTGAAATGTGATCTTTTATTCCTGATACATTTTCCTGCGATACAGGCCTGGAGAGGGCTTTTTTTTATTATAGCTCTGCCCATAAATTATTTACTTAGTGTGAAGAAACGTTCTGACTCTTTAACTGGTTTAAATTATTTGGTTTGTTTTCTAGTAGTTACTCAAATACGTGTCTCTGGATTTTGGTGTGGGTGTGGGTGCTCTGGGGTCCAGAGGGACTGTCAGGGAAAGTTTCCCTGATTTCCTGCTCCAACCTCATTTTTTTTTCTGTGTGTTTTTATTTCACTTTTGAACTGCCTGAAGGTAAGAGGCTTTTTGGTCACTAATGGAACAAGTCAGTTAATCCTTGCAGTGGAGCTTAGGAGGAGACACAATGCCCAGCTGCAGGCAGAGCCGCTGGCTCTGTGGGAGCAGAGTGTGACCCCAAGCCAGCCTGGCTTTTCCCTAATCTCTGGGGACACCCCATTTCCCACCTCCCCAGGATTCCTCTGCTTGTCAGTGGCCACAGAACAGTCAGTGGATATCAGGACAAGAGCACCTTTGGTCTCTCTCTATTTCTCCCCACTCGTTTCCTCAAATGAGAATATGAGATTGGTTTGTACCCAGTGTCTGTGAGGGATGAGGAGCCTGAGGCAGAATGGGCTTCAGGAGGGGACTCTTCCATGTCCCCAGCCACGGGGATCCCTCACCAGCACTCCCTAGAAATGATTTTAAGGTCTCAATCATCAGAAACCAGTGGGCAGCCTCAAAAAGCCATCCAGTCCCAGCATCTCCAATGGATATCCCACTCCCCACAGCCCCATCCCATCCATCCTCTTTTCCTCTTAATTTAAATATCTTTCTGCTGGTGGAAGTGGTGGCCAGCACTATTGCTGAGCTGATCCATGCCTTTCCCTGCCCATTCCCTGGCCTCTCCTTTGCCAGAGGTTTTGTTTTTACAGCCTGTGGTTACCTGTCCTTCTGGCGGGTGAGTGGCTGGAGTGTAAACCACCCTTCAGGGTAAAGAGTGATACCACAACTCGGGATATTTATATTTTTCATCCAACTGCAAACATAAACTCTTTGCCTCATTAATCCATTGCAATCCATGAGAGTTTTTTTTTTCCTTCCCCCTAAATGAAATTGTCCATTTGGGATACATTCATTTCCTCCTAACGGCCGCGTGACAGTTCCGCTGATGGAGTTTGCATCCAACTTTGTTTCTGGGTAGTGACAAGTCAGCCTGATGGATGCATGTGTGTAATTATTTTCTTGTGGTTTGATGTAATTAATGTTTAACCTCATCAAAGCCCTACAGCTGGAGCATTCTCCCTGCAGGAACCACACACAGCAGAAGGATTTCCTCCTCTATGGAAAGGCTCTGAAAGAGTTTCTGAAGTGCTGCTTCTTCAGAAGGATGGGATAAACCATCCAAACCAAAAAACAACCTGACCCCCAGCCCAAGGGAAAGAAATCTGGGATAAACTTTGCCTTACTTCACCTCCCTGCTCCGAGCGTGCTTAAGCTGCTGCCCATTGCTCCTCATTAAATCTGATTCTGCCCTGAGTGTTTCCAGCAGCTCTGGGAAAGGTGCTGTTTTCCCAAGTAGATTGACTTAAAAAAAACCACCAAACCACACCACCCTCTCTATTTACAGTGCCATATAACTTTATTTTGTCTAATGCCTCTTTCATACAACCTTTCTCCCTAAACACTTCTATGGAGTGAAGCACATTCAGAGCTTATAAATAATTGACGGAGAGCGAGGTTGGAGAGAGCCGAGGGGTGGGCTGGAAGGAAGAGGTCTCTGCTGAGGGCTGGCAGCACTGGAGGGATGGATGCTGCTTTCCAGAAGGTTTGTTGATCCTGAAATGCAGCCCTGAGCATCCCAGCCTGGCTGCCCCAGAATTAGGAAGTGATGCCCTGGGGAGAGGCAGCAGGGCAGGCACTGAGGGTGTGCGTTTGGCTGATGGACCATCCTGTGTGCCCAGCCGCGGGGCTGGGAGGTGGCCTTGGGGGTGGCCGGTGTGCGCAGAGAGGGGGTCTGGTGCCCTCTCCTGGGGCAGGGCTTTAAAAACACTCTGGATTTGGGAAGAAATAACCCATAATGGTCTTTTCTCCTGAGACAGGATATGCTGTTCACCGGGATTGCAGTTCTTGTGGTTTGGAGGTCTTGGCTGTGCCCTGAGTTACCCAAAGCTCCCTGAGGGAGGAGAGCTGAGGCTCAGCTGGGCTCATCCACAGTCCCTGCTTTTGCCAGGACACCTCTGCTTCCTCCTTGTCTGTCCATCCCGTGGAACATCACATTTTGCTGGTGAGGCTTTTCTGGGGTTCAGCTGGGAGCTTTCACCTCATCTGAGTCAGAGAATCATGTCCAGCTCTTTGAGTTGGCCCTTGGTGAAAATGAAACCCTTCAGGCTGTACAAGGGCTGCTGTTTGGGATCAGCATGATCCCAGTCTTTCACAGTGGAAGCCGTGGGGCTGTCACCTGTTTGTTGCAGTGCCTGCACTCGTGGGGTGTTTTGGGTAGAGATAGAAGGAAGGGGGAAGATCGATGAGGAGGAATAGTTTTCCTCAGCTGTGTGTGAAGCCAGTGTGTGTGAAGATATTCCTGCCACAGGGCACTTCATTTTAAAGGTTTTCTTTTCTTTTTATATATATTTTTTCTGTTGACTGGATAAGTTTCAAAAGAAAATGTTTGTATATCTATTTTTCTTCCCTCTCCTTATATCTGTGTATAATTTACCTTTCTCTTACCACAGTTTGGGGGTTTTTTTCAGTTGGCTGGTGCTCTTTTCAGGGTTAAATTCATTAAACTGAAAATTTCCACTTAGCTAATTGCATTGCCCTGCCAGCTCTTAGTGCATGGACCTCGCTGCTGTGCTGGGCGTTCCTCATCCAGTTTTTACTGGGAAGCCTGGGAACTGAGGAGCTTGTTGAACACCCAGGAGAGAGAATTGCATGAGTTTGGAGTGGGGTGAACCCAACATGGTTGATGAGGGAAATCGTGGATCTTGAATTCTGTGGTATATACAGGGTTTGGCCCTTTTTGTGGAGGAAAAGGATGCAGAAGATAATTTTTCCTTTGATGGTGGCTGCAGGACAGAGGGATGCACAAAGATGTCACCCAGGGTGGCACTGCTGGGGGAAAAACCAAGCTTCCACTTCTATTATAACATCCAACTTGGCAGGATTAAGTATCTGAGGTCAGCTTGGCCTCAGATAGGAGTCATCCAAATAGTTGATGTTACTTCTTCCTTTATTTTAACTCTGTTTTGATTCCTTTTACATCTATAGTTCTTTCCCTGAGATTTCTGTGACCTCCTGGCTTCGGGGAAAGGATTAAAAATGTCATGTTTGCTTTTTATTTCCTCTTCAATGACAAAAACCTCACTTTTAAAAACATACATGTGGCTTCAGCTAACAAAAAGTCTTTGGAGATAACGGAGCCTCTGATTCCTGAATTTTGTTTCCTTATCCCCACTCAGCATTAACGGGTCCATCTTTAATTACACCCTAACGAGGTGTTTGCCTTGGCACCCCGCCTTGCTCCCCACTAAATTAATGCTGCACTCAGAGCAAGCACCCTGCCCTGGCGCCTGGCTGAGCTGAGATCTATTTGAGGGGATTAACGAGTTTGTAAATCTGCAAACAGGATTAGAAACACAAGCATCTTCCTTGAGCTCCCCCTCCCCGCCCGCCTCCTGCCCCACTGCATCGGGAATGGGAATGAACCAGGCAGGAAATGGGGGTCCAGGTGAGAAAGGGGAGTTTTGTTGGTTCCACAGTTAAAAAAGCAGGAGTAAACTGGGTGTAAAGAGGGTGCATCTCTCTGTGGGAGTTGCTGGAAAGAGTTGTCAGTGCGTTACAGATACCCAGCTCTGAGAAGCTGCAGTCTCCCTGTTCTCTGTCTTTTAAGCGTCTTACTCCAATTTGTAACCGATTGCAGTGATTAGGATCTTTTTGTCTTCTGATACTTGGTGGTTTTCTCCGTGTTTTTAAAGGAAAGGGAATGCTGACCAGGCAGGACTGCTTGGCTTTACTTGGATGCTGTTCTTGTTCACCAGCAGCTGCACGTGGGTGCTCTCTGCCGTGAGCATCTTTGGCCCCATCATGATTATCCTCAGCCTCATGCCCTGGTGAGCAGCCTGTGACCAAGGCTGGCTGTGGAGCTGGGGCAGGAGGCCTTGCCCCAATTGTGAATGTCTCACAGGGCTGATTTGGCCAGATTTTGGGGCCAGTTAAACATGGAATCAGGTTCATGGTAGGATTACTTGAGGATTAGCATTCCTGCATCCTCCAGGTTGCCTTGGCTGCATTCTAAGATCCTCACACCCACTACCAAGGTGTGTTCCAGCCTCCTTGATGGCACAAAGGTGTAAAAGCACATCCCTGGCAGCTGTGTGTGTGCCACAGGCTCGTGTTTCCAGGCTGACCTCTGGCACTGCCTGTTGGGTCAGAGGAGACATTTCCGCTGCGGGCTGGGGACCTGCGCCGGGTCTCACAACTCCTGTATTTATACATCCTGCTCAGTGCTGGGTAATCAGAAAATGCAATATCGCTGTCACCAGCTCTCTGAAGACATCCAGCCTGAGTAATTTAACATGTCAGCTCCATCCATCACGGAGACGCAGCCGGCACACAAACGCGGAGCGGCCAGAGGGGGCTGGGCCGGTGGCTGGCAGAGCAGCTGCTGCCTGTGCCAGCTGCCTGGTCACCTCAGTGGGGTGTGACAGCACAGAGAGCGCCACTGCTCCTGCCCTGGCATGGACAGAGGCACCATCGCTGCCTCTGTCCATCCCAGCCATCTGCCTGTGCTGAAGGGGCCAGCTCTGGTGCACGGAAAGGTGACAAAGCGATGTCCTACCTGTGCAGGCAGCAGCCAGCTCCCTCATCCCTGGCAGGGATGATGGCTATGCTGAGCTCTTAGGAGTGTGTGGACCCTCCCAGAGCTGCTGTGTGTCCCCCAGCCCTGGCCACTGCAGCAGTCCCCGCTCAGTGAGGAGGGGATGTGCAGCAGGGCTGCAGCCCTGGCTGGTTGCCCAAGGGCCTGCGTTAGAAGCCCAGGTTAATTAAGATTTTCCTCACTCTTGCAAATAAGCCTTATTGGTTTTACCACTCTGCAGTGCCTTTCAAACCCCTTGGTGTGGGTGTGTCGTGGCATTGGGTGTTTATTGTGGTGTTTGTGCTGAAGAGGGGCTGATGGTGGGTTATGATTTGGGGTCTAAAAACCCCCAGCCCCCTGTCCAAGCACCAAACGCTGCTGTGGGCAAGCACTGACCCTTCCTGCTGCTTCCAGGAGGAAAGGAGCCAGCAGAGTCTCTTCCTACCCTGCTGTTGGGACTGCCCTGGAGGGCACGGCCAGCGAGGTCAGGGCACGGCCAGGGCAGGAGCCACGTGCCGTGCTCCTGGCATCCCGCTGGCTCCTGCCAGCCACCTCTCATCTCAGTGATTAAGGAATTCAGAGGGCAGAAGGCACTGCTCATTTTCTGCTCTCCTGCCAAGAAATGGAGAAATTGTGCTGCTGCCTAGAATAAAAGATTTTTTAAAAACAGTAAAATATTTTAATGGCAGTTTAAAGGGCCACTGTCAACCCCCAGAGGCCTCTTTGCTTTAAGCTCTGCGAAGATTGAAGGACTTCTGCCAATTAGAGTCTGTGGTGCTTTTTAAGCATCCATCACTCCTTGGTGGGTCTGGGGATGAAGCCAGCTGGGCTCCTGCTGCATCCCACACCATATCCAGAGGAGGAAGCCGGGTGAACCATGGCCAGCCCTGCTCCTGTCGGTCCTGACCACTGCAGGGATGTGCTGCTGGCTGTCACAGCGAGCTGGGGGAGCAGATGGGCCAAAGTGGGTCCTGAGCAAGGCAGGAAAGACCCTCAGGGGGATCCCGGGTGCCCCCCAAGTGCCATGTTCCCCCTGTACTGCTTGTCCCTGCTGATTTTGCTTTGAAGGAAACACCTAAAACTCACCAAACTTCAGCATACAGGTGTCCTTGGGGAGAGCAGGTGCCACGCTCAGGGGTTTTCTTTGTAAGTCCCTTGAAATACATTTGTATTTTACACTTCTGATGGTAGAAATGATCTTCTTGCATTCACATCACTATAGGCACCATGGGGTCTTGATTTTTGATGAAATCATGAATGATAGAAGTTCCTGGTCACTACTGGTGACCCCAAGCAAAGAACCCTTAGCCAGGAGTGGTGGCTGCTGGCCAAATCCTCAGTTCTGCTGAGGAGCTCCTGGCTCCACCTGCTCCTGAGCATCCCAGCTGCCAGGGCTGATTTTTTCCTCTCCATTGCCTGCAGGTGGGATCGGGTTTGGACGTGCCAAAGGCAACTCTGGCTCAGAGGCAGACGATGAAACCCAGCTCACCTTCTACACGGAGCAGTACAGGAGCCGGAGGCGAAGCAAAGGTATGAAAGGACACTGTGGTTCCACACTTCCTAGGGGAAAAGAAAGGGTTGAGCACCTTGCTTGTCCCCATGGGTGATGGTGTCTTATACTGCCTGAGCCTAAAGGACAGCCACACCAGTCTGTGGTGGTAAGGACACCCCAAGATGTGCTGTTTGTGTGATGCAGCATGCAGGAGCCATAAATCCCATTTCCCAGTGATGTTGCTGAGGTTCTGGGTTTCTTTGCTGGTTTCTAATATCAGTTACCCTCCACATGCCCTGGCACTTCCCCAGAGCTGCACCAGCGGGGAGTGATTGTGTCTGTCATCATCCTGGCTCCAGTGCAGCTGTCTGGGATGGTTACCTTGGCAATTCCTTGCTCCAAACTCCTATTTTCTGCCCTTTATTTCCCATGCAAAGCATCCGTTGGATGAAAATTTCCCAGCCTTCCTCTTGGCACAAAGGCAATTAAAAGGAACAAATTCAAAATGAGGGTTGGGGCAGGGATTTGTAGACCCGAGTCCCTTTAGGCTCTTTTGTGAGTTAGAGAAGCTGAGAAACTGAAATATCATCTGCAGTTTGAAATTAGTGCCTGCATCTCCTCTGGTCACATCACGCTGGATCAGTTTTTGTTTGGGACTCTCAGCCTGAGCTGTTTGTTGGGGGAGAGGACAAGTTTTGCTGCTGCTGCTGCTGGGTTTGAAAAATCACTGTCGGGAAATAACTCCATTGGGAAGCAATTTAAAAATTGCACAGTGGGTCTGCTCCCTCCATTTGTTTTGTGCAGGAAGCCGGGCCTCGGCAGAGCGCAGCAGCCAGATAGATGCCGGTGCCCACCGCAGCAGCACACGGCCCCATTTGTTTCCATGATGAGCCATTCCCATAAATGCTTCCTATGTGTTTATTTGAATGTGAAATTGCCTCAACGGCTGTGATCAGCTCGATGGTGGCACACGGGAATAAACACGCATGCAGAGGGGTGTGCTGCAGTTGTTCCTGCTCAAAGTCTGGGCCTTCAATTTTATGTTTGGGTTGGTTTTTTTTTCTCTTCTCTGTGTTTGAGAACCAAAAGAAATCATCACTGTGTTTAAAATGAGCTTTTGATGAAAAGGATGAGAGGAATCGTGAGTTCCTTACCTGTTGCAGTACAAACACAGCTGTGTTCAGGGGAAAATCATAGTCAGAATCACAGAATGGTTTGAGTAGGAAGGAACCTTAAAGATTGTCTTGTTCTACCCCCCTGCCATGGGCAGGGACACCTTCCACTGTCCCAGGTTGCTCCAAGCCTTGTCCAGCCAGGCCTTGCACACTGCCAGGGATCCAGGGGCAGCCACAGCTTCTCTGGGCACCTGTGCCAGGGCCTCCCCACCCTCACAGGGAACAATTTATTTCCAATATTCCATCTAACCCTGCCCTCTGCCAGTTTGAAGCTATTCCCCCTTGTCCTGTCATTCCATGCCCTTGTCCAAAGTCCTTCTCCAGCTCTCTACAGGTACTGGAAGGCTGCAATTAGGTCACCCTAAGGCCTCTCTTCTCCACGGTGAACAATCCCAACCCTCTTAGCTTTTCCTCATAGGAAAGGTGTTCCCTCCCTCTAATGATCTTTGTGCCTGTGTGACAGAAGGGAGGAATTGGTTGTGTTGCAAACAGGGACTAAAGAAACAGTCCCAAAACACTGCTGGTGCAGGGATTAAATTTCCCAAGTGCTGGAGTAGCTTTTTCAGTGACTTGTTCTAAAATACTGGGCTGGATGTGACAGCCCTTGGGTACTTTGGAAAAGTCACTGAAGTTTGGGGTTTTTTCAGTTTCCATCAGGGAAAGGGGTGATAGCGTACAGGGAAGGTATGGAAAAATGTGTTTTAATGAAAGGCAGATAAATCTTTGCAAGGCTGCCTTGATGCCATTCCCCTTGAGGTCAAGTGCTCTGTCAGTCTCTTGAAAAGGGCTCTTACTGGATGCCGAGTACAAAGATATTTTTATTGACGTCTGTGTTGGTTTTTGGTTGTTAGTTTAAGCTTCCTTGTAGGGCAAATATAAAGGAACAGATGAATGGGAAGAATCCCTTTCTTTCCCTGTGAATAAGCTGTTGTTCACCTGGGCAGCTTTGATGGCTGGGTTTGAAGGGAATTCAGGAGGCAGAGCTGCCTCGCGCCGTCGCACAGGGCTGGCTGTTAGATCTGCCTTAGTGTTTGAGCAATGCTGTGAGAACCTGGTTTGTTCATGTTCACTGGGGGCTAACTGAGGGAATTGTCTTGCATAAAGTCCCCATTGTACTTCCCCTCCTGTCTAGATAAATTTGGCCATCGCTGCATCCTTGAAAGGAATTTTCCATTATCCTTTCATTGACTCTGCTCTCCCTCATGGAAGCAAAGCAATAGCGTAGTGGGAAGTCGGAGTACCAAACTCATAATTACAAGTTCAGCCAAGATCCATAATTGGACGGGATCGTAACTCTAATAGAGAAGGATGCGTCGTCAGATACAGTTAATTCTTACAATGATGTTCCCCTATTGATTTCACCAGGCTTGCGTGTCGTTGCAGGTGCCTTCAGATAGTTATCAGGTCCGAGGAGAGAGATTCCTTGGGGTTTCTCTCCTCGGATAAGATTTTGCAGGATTGAGCCTAATTACTTGTACTGTCAAGGCATTGATCCCAGACGATGCGAGGGGAAGTTCCCACTTAGGAGGTGCGCAGGTTTGCTTTTATTTGAGCTTGGTTAAGTGGCCTCCTGTGTCTCCTGGAGAAGGAGAGGACAGCAGGTTCTGTAGTGCTTTGGCAAGGTGGATTAGAGAGACATTCCCACAGGACGATATTGAGCAAGGGAGAGCTTGTTCTGGTAGCTCAGGAGTAGCAGACCCACTGATAACCTGGATTTCAGTGCAGGAATACCTGGAGAAGTAAGAGCTAGCACATTTTGTGTTCCCTGCATGCTACACCAGTCATATTCCTCGCTTCTAGGTCTGTGGGATGTCCTTACACAGAGGTTACCATGTCTTTGGAAAGAGAAATTATAGGGGAGGAGAGTGTAAGAGATAAAGCAGAGAAGACTTTTCCTTGGAGTCTTGGTCTTTGTCTGCCGTTAGGCTCAGCCCCATCTCTGGGATTAGAGCTGGGACAGGCACTGCTGGTCCCCATTGTCTCCAGGGAGCTGGCTCATGCTGAGAAGTGCTCTGTTCATACCCAAAGCTTCAGTGACACATCCCTTCTCTTCACCACAGTCCCCTGCCTGTGCCCACACCAGCTCTGCATCCTCTGCCTCTCTGTGATGGATCAATGTGAGCTCTGCTCTAGTGGCATGCAGCCTCAAGGGAGCTGGAATTTGGACTGCTTTTCCAAGCGAAACAAGTCCTGAGGGAGGCTGTCAGGCCTTACACAGCTCTGTGCTCAGAGGCTGGACTGACCCTCAGCTGGGGCCAGGGATGGTGGGTTGGCTCCTTCCTGCTGACCCTCAGTACAAACTCCTCAAGGCTTTCCAGAAATCAGATTTTCTTGCAACCTGTTTGTGACAGCAGTGCGTTCCGAGGCTCTGCTTGCCATGGGGGCTGGCTCTCCCCTTCCCCACTCCCCTGGAGTACCAGGAAATGTGGGAACCTCTTTGCATGCTGGCTGTGGTGCACAGATGGCTCTCATCTCCTGGGCTGTCGGTCATCACGCCTTCCACCAGCACTGAAGTCTCTGTGAGAGAGAACCTGACAGTGTTGTAAAGATGTGAATCCACATCCCCCGCTGGCCATCAGGGCGATATCAAAGCTTTGATGCTTAGTTTCTCTCTCTGGAGCAGGGTGGGATGTGTTCAGTCAGGTCCCACTCTGAGCTCAAGAAGAAAATATTAATAGCAAAAATGCCCCTGAACCAAGGAGGCAGAACCCTATGTACAAACTCCACTCCGGCTCCATCCCTCTTGCTCTGGGGTGGGGTTTGCCTCCTGCCCAGCAAAATACATTCAGCTCCAGGTCTGACTGTGCAGCCCCAAGTTCCCGTGGTCACAAGCAGCACCTACCTGATGGTGAAATAAAATAGTGAAAGGTGTGAGGGAAGAAACAGCATTGAAACTCCATGGCCATTTCAGGCTCCCTGCCCACCTCATTAAGGATTGTGTGAGTCTAATGAGCTCCCCTTGCTGGAGGGGAGGCATGACGGAGGCTCCCGCACCTCCCTCTGCTTTCTCAGGCCAAAGAGCAGCTGCTCTCTAACAGAGAAATGTGCAGCAGATGTTGTTCAGCTTCATGGGTTGGGAGAAACTGAGGCAGGGAAAGTGATGGTGCCATATAGAGACCCTGAGAAGGGCAGGAGTCAAGAGTGCAGGGCTGACAGCTCAGCCAGGCCTTGGGGCAGCTCTGGGGGCGCAGCAAACGTAACCCAAAGGCCTCACTCACCTTCAGCAAAGCCTGGCTGGCCCCGCCCGGCAGACACAGGCACTGCCACTGCAAGATGTTTCCACACATGCAACATGCAGTCTGTGCAGCACCTGGCTGAGATGGATGCTGCTGCAATGCCCTGTCCAGTGCCAGTGTCCCCGCAGCTGTAGGCTCCACAGCTCTCTGTGGCCTGAGCCCGACCCAGAGCCGGGCTCTTGCCAGGGCCGAGGTGCCCACCCGTGTGGGGCGTCCAGATGGGAAAGGTGTGGCAGCAGCAAGCTTGGGGCCTTGTTGCATTTGTCTTGGCAGGCTCTTTGCAGTGCCAGCGCTGCCGGAGCTCGAGGCCCTTTAGATCTCCTAACCCTAACCCTAGGCGTAACCCTAACCCTAACCCTAGTTAATTACCCCAACATACTACTGGGCTTTTCCTTCTCAGAAAGATGGAGGAGCAGCAATGTTGGGGCGCTGCTGCGATGGCCTCGGCAGGCCCTTTCAAGCCCCAGTGTTCCTGGAGCTCGAGGCTCTTTAGATCTCTCCAGCCTGACCCAGGCCCCTAAGGGCAGCTTGGCACTGGGCCATGGTGCCCACCCCTGTAAGGGATCCAGATCACAAAGGTGTGGCAGCAGCAAGGTTGGGGCCTTGTTGCGTTCATCTTGGCAGGCTCTTTCCAGCCCCGGTGTTCCTGGAGCTTGAGGTTCTTTTGATCTCCTAACCCTAACCCTAGGCGTAACCCTAACCGTAACCCTACTTAATTACCCCAAGACGCTACCTGGGTTCTCCAGCTCAGACAGATGGCGGAGCAGCAATATTGGGGCGCTGCTGCGATGGCCTCGGCAGGCCCTTTCAAGCCCCAGTGTTCCTGGAGCTCGAGGCTCTTTAAATCTCTCAACCCTAACTCTAGACCAAATGGCAGCTTCTGGCCAGGGCTGAGGTGCCCACCCCTGGGGGGGTCCAGATCAGAACGGTATGGGAGCAGCAAGGTTGGGGCCGTGTTGCGTTCATCAAGGTTGGGGCCTTGTTGCGTTCATCTTGGCAGGCTCTTTCCAGCGCCAGCATTGCCAGAGCTCAAGGCTCTTTTGATCTCTCAACCCTAGTTCTACGCATACCCCTTGCCACCTCAAGCCCCTTTGTGTTGGAGGACCACAGATTCTCTGCCCTGCCTTGCAGCCTAGCTATTGTCTGAGGCTCTGGGACCTGCTGGGAGCCTTGGTGTCCAATCCCCTGGGACCTGCCAGGAGGTCCCCATAACTGCTGGCAAACCCATGAGTCTGGGGCTGATGACACTTTACCATCAGGCAGAGATCAGGTGCAGAGAGTTGCTGCAAATCTGGTAACAAAGCAGAGCATGGGGTGCAAGGACAAAGGGATTATTTTGTGCCTGTGATGGCTGAGATGTGGCTGACACATGGTCCACCCTTCCGTAGTGTCTCATGGAATGTCCTCAGCCTGCTACTTCTCCTGCAGCTGTCTCTGGTATCTGCTCAAGCAGGACCACCCTGAGCTCACTCCCCCGCTCTCAGGTCTGGGATTGTTTCAGCCCTCCCAGCATCGCCTGTTAAAAGAGGAAGGGGGGGAAATATCCCACTCTGTTTCATGCATAGCTGTTCAAGCTCCCCAGCACTCCAGGGAAGGGAGGGCATGGCTTTGGGATGCTGCTCAGCTGAGGTCTCTGTGAACAAGGCACCTGGCTGTTTCCATAGCGTGCGGTGATGGTTTTGACGAATTAGCAGAGTTCAATTATGTACCTTGGATTGGTGTCAGCCCCGTGTGTGTGTGTGTGCCGGGCTGGCTGGCGGAGCCTTCTGAGGGCTGTTAGAGAAATGAGAAGCTGAGCTTTGATCTGCCTCTGTATTTGGTGTTTAAAACAAGGCCTTTTATAAGGGAATATTAGGTATTCGGAGTCTGCTACATACGAGGAAGCTTTGCTTTGATCCTCTCCCATCTCCAGAGTCAGCAGGCACTTATTATTTCATGGGGAACTAAACGAAGGGCAGAATGAAATTTGGGTACTGCTCTCCATGCTTTGCTCCTGCCTCCGGCCTCACTGGAGCTGAGTGAATGCCGCAGGCAGCACATCACCTGAACTCTGCCATTCTCCTCAGAGAATTGCCCCTGTCCTCTGCCTCAGGCTGGACTCGCCTTCAAACTGGGGGAGATGCTGCTGGGAATCAACTGGGAGACAAAAGATGACAAAGCAAACATGTCAATTTGGGCTGCTTTCAGTGGCACAAGGGAAGAATGGGTCTGTCTGTGTCTGGTGCTGTCTGTCTGTACATGGGGAGCTTCTCCCTTCCTGGCAACCCTCTGTCCATCCCCTCCTCGTGTGGTCAGCCCACGGCACGGACACGTTAGGATTCCTCAGGACGGGACAGAGAGCCATTAGGATTCCTTAGGAAGGGGCAAAGAGCCGCTCCCTGCAGGGACAGACGGACAGGTCAGTCTGGGTGTGCACACCTAGCTGGTTCATGGCATGTGGAGCTGTGCTGCTCTTTGTGAGGCCAGGAAAGAGCACCCCAGAGGTGACACCCCAGCTCCCATGTGACCTGCACATGGCCACATCTCAGGGATGAGGTGCCTTCATGATACAAACCTTGTCTTAACGCCCCAGAGCACCAAGGTCCTTCCCTCCTGGCTGCACCCCGGCAGCACAGCCATGCTCACGCTGTGATGCCCAGGGCAGTGTGACAGTGGAGGATGCTGCTAATTCCCCACCTTTTTATTCTCTCCGTCATGGATGCTGCTTTTCCAGCGACCAAGCAAACGTGGTGCTTTTGCATGATGGCTTATTTTGCCTGCAGAGCAATGAGGCACTGCAACAGCACATAAAACCCATTCTGAGTCCCTCTCCATCCCTGCTAGACTCTGGCTGTGCAGGGAAGCTGGGCTGGGGCTGCTCCAGCTGCCTCTTTGCTCCCTAAATCGCTGGTGGCTGTCAGTGTGGGGGTGCACATGCTCCTGCCTGTGCCAGGGGTGCTGTGCTGCTGGGAGAGGCGCTGCTGCTGGAAGCTGGAGCTGGGCAGCACAAGGGTGTGCAGGTAAAGTGTTGGTGGAGCTGTGGTGGCCGCAGGCTCTTTAACTTCCCCAGACTGCGCTGGAGATAAAGGCTTTTACATCTGTTCCTGGAGGCAGTGTGGGTCTTCCTATTTATTTATTTATTTTCCGATTGTATCTGATACAGCCTCAGCGAGTAATTGAGTGTTTGAGAGTGAAAAATTATCTCTCCGGCTTGGCCCTTATCTTGACAGCAAAGCAGCACTTTTAATTTAATTTTGTTCAGAGCATGTGGGTAACAAATTTCACTAATCGCTCTGCTGTCGCCCTCCGCATGGTAACGAGCCTCTTGTTTCCCAGGAAGCAGAACATAAACACGGAGCTGGATGCAGGCGGGAGGAGGGCGAGGGTTGGTGCCGCTTGGAAAATGAAGATGCGTTTCGTTGTGGATTCCTGGGGCACGATGGATTTGTCTCCTGGCTGGAGCAGGAAGGAAAGCAGAGGGTGGTGGATGTCACACATGTGTTCTTGTGTGATTCTTGGCTCTGGGGGGAAACTGAGGCATGGAGGGATGTGCCTCAACTGTGGGGAGCTGTTGCAGAGCAGAGATTTGTATTCTCATCCTGTTCTGTCAGTTTGCATCTATTCCAAAAATAATGGATGGAGGGAAAAAATGGTTGGGGACTTTTTTTTTTTTAAATGAGATTGCAGTCCAATTCCCAGATCCTGTCTCTGCCTGGAGGATGACAGCGGGACAATGGGCAGTGTGGTGAAGGTCCAGCCACGATGAGCAGCTGGCTGAGTCCTTGGGCATCTCTTGCCACCAGCCCCTGGGACATCTCCTGCCACGTCCTGAGCCCGCCCCGGCAGCCTGGCCTCCATCACTGCTCTCTCCTGGTTTCTAAAATCAATTCATCTGTCTGACCAGCCCTTCACTCGCTGAGCACAATCCTCCCTGGGCTGTGACTCAACACGAACTATTTCATAGATAATGATTACTTTTTTTTCCCTTTTTCCTGTAGGAATAATGTTTTTGCTACACTGTGTTGAAAATTACTTTCCCTTCTCCTTAAAATGAAGCCTTGCACTCAGATTTGCCTTTGTGCTTGTATATTGTAAAATTGGGACTCATTTGGAGTGTAAAACAAAAAAAAGATCAGGCCTTAATTCCAGGAGAAGTGCTTTCATTGATTTTCATGAAAGAAAATTCCAGTGCAGGCAATATCTGCCTTTAAATATGTAACTGTTTCTTTAATGTGATTTTATCTCAACCAATTCAGCACCGAGAACATGAAAGCAAAACTGACTTCATTGATTTTAATTGTCCATGCCCAGAAAACTGCAAAAAAAAATGTAACAATGCCAGGAGAGCAGATTGGGTTTGCACAAATTCTTCCCCCTTTTGCTCTTCCGGGGAGGTCTAAGAGATGTGGGCAGGAAAATCTGCCTAGGGTGACCCTGGTGGTGATGGGGCTGGTGGATCAGCATCTCAACCTGTGCCACTTTGGTTATCTCTATTTCTCTCCTCCATTCCTTGCCCAGTCTTCAAGGCTTTATCTCTCCCCGCTTCCTCCTCTCGGTTGGAATTTGCTGTCGGCGCCTCCCTGCCAGCTGCAGGCACAATGCCTTAGAGCAAAGGGGGAGCACCACCAACAGCTGTATAATTAGGAAGCAAATACATTTATTCAGTACATAAGCCTTTATAACTCCAGGAGCACCTTAAGAGCCAAGGCTCAGGCTGCTGGAGGAACACAAAGCTCACTGGGGCACACGGGAGCTCAGCCAACGAGCCCCTGACCTTGCCACGGGGTCCGGCAGCCCAACCCCAACCTCCCCACGGTGCCCAGCCACCCCTTGGCATCCTCGTCCCCCTGTCCCACACCCCGGGGCTGCCTTTTCTGCCGCTCCCTGTGCTGTACTGGGCGTCTGAGCTAATTGCTAGAGGATAATTCATAAATGTTAATAGTATTAATCTGATTCAGCATGTGCTTAGCAAGATCAAATCCTCTGTAAATCCAGAAGCGACTGATCTCACCCTTCTGCTGCACAATGTGGCTGCCTTTTCTCTTCCCCCCCATCCTTTCCTCTGTGCACCCTCTGCCTCCTTGGAAGGTCTCCCTGGGGGTCTCCCCCAGCACAGGGGAAACAAAGCTGCCACTTTAGGGCTGATCCATGTCCTGCCTTCTCTGGGATGAGGCTGGAGACTGCCCCATGGCCAAGCCCTGACCCAGATCCAGGCTGTAGCTGTGGGCACCTTCATTTGGGATTTCTCCAGAACTGCCATGGAGAAGGTGCCTGAGGAAGAGGCTGGGGCCAGGTGTGGTGTAGAGTGTGTGTGCTGAAACACCTGCCTGTGCTCTCTCTCCCTGCCTGGAGGGTTGTTCACTGCATCCACATCCACCCCCTTTAGAAAGAAGTGGCTCTGGGGCTGAGTAATCCATGGAGGCTTGGTGGGGTCAGAGGGTGGGAGAGCTGTGTCTGGCTGGAACGAGGATGTCCCGTCCCATCCCATCCCATCCCCTCCCATCCCATCCNAAAGCTGTCTTAGGGCATCACAGGGCACTGGGACTCCCATCCCACCCCACCCCACCCCACCCCATCCCGTGTTCCTGGAAAGAGGGACCATCGTGCCATGGAAGGGCAGGCTGTGGGGCAGGAGGGCAGACAGGCAGTGCTGCTCCCCATGCGGGGTACTCCATGTCCAGAGCCTCCTGCCAACACCGCCGCTCATCTTAATTGGCATTTGATTTGATTGGACATGATCTGCCCCTTGTAAAACACCTCGAGATGTGTCTGTGTGTGAGGCTGTCCTGGAAACGCTGCTCTATCCTATTAATGAGCCTCCGGTGGAACATAACGAAGGATCATTAGAAGCCCAATTCCTCTGACACGGCAGCAGCACCGGCGTGCTCCAGGAGCATCCCGGGGCTGTGAGCTCTGTGAGCTGGGCTGGGGTGGGCTGGCTGTCTCCAGGGGTGCTGCTGTCCCTAGGGATGCTGTGTCCCCGTTCTGGGCGCTCTGCATGCAGCACGGGGGTTGCTAAGCACTTCCAGCACTCGCTGTTCTCCCGCTCGCCTTCCCCAGCCCCGTCTTCCTCCGGTGCTGGGAATACATTTCCATATCCGAGTGGCCACGGAACCATTCCGTGTGATGCTATTATCTCCCGGGGGGGCGGGGAAGATTGCAAAGCACTTGGCGTTTAACACCCACATATGGTTAACACCACGGGCTGTGTGCTGATAAAGAGGGGGTAATTAAAGTTTATTTTTTTTTATAGACTAATCTTCCAAGCATGTATTTATGAGCCTGATTTAGAAACAGCATATTACCGAGAACACGGGATGTTTGTGGTGCTCATAAATCCATACATGTTCTGAACACACCTTTTTTTTTTCTTCCCCCCGTAAATTTAGGCAGCAGTGCCAGTATTAAAAAGAATTGAGTGCAGAGTTTTTTGGGGGTTTTCCCCCCCTTGTTTTTTGGGCAGGCAAGGAAAAGTGTACAAAGCAGTGAGTAATTAAATGCACAAGGAAATGATATTTCAAAGGAGACACGGTGCATTTGGAGGGGCTGTTTGCTGAGTGTTTACACCAGTGGCTTTGAATTTATCTTCATCTTGCAGCAGGTGCAAAATCTTCGGGGGGTTGTGGTGCTTTGCAAGTATTTTCTGAGCAGTCTGCTCAGACACCCACATCCTCACCAGGATAATTTGCACTGGGATGTGGGGGAGACAACAAAGTCCTGGGTGGGGAAGGTGGTGGTGGCTGGAGCCCTTCTGACGCAGTGCTGGCCACTCCTCTTGTTTTCCAGTCTAAGCGTTCATCTTATCACTAGCAGGGAGCATCTCAGGTACGATTCTGCCCTGGAATGGAGCAGTTTGCCTTTCCTTTCTGCTTCTCTCTCCTTGGATTTTGTGGGCTGTGGGGAGAGGTTACTTCTCCCTGTTTGGATAGAAGTAGTTTATTCTTATTTTTCATCCTGGTGGTGTGCCTTGCCTACTCCTTGGGTGCAGACTCCCTGTGTCTGCTTCCCCTGGGAATCTCCATGATCCATGTTTTTCCCTCCAAAACTGCCTGGGTGAGCACTTGGCCATCCACTTGCTTCGTTACAACCACTCGAAATCTACAGAAACAACTTTAATTAAAATTACAGAGAGCTCATCTTAATGTATGAAGCATTTATTAGGGCAGAGAGATCTGGGGAGCAAGTTTGGTCTCAGCCCTGCCTGGTCACCATCCTCCTCCTGGGCTTTTTGGACCCCACAAAACCCAAACCAGGACTTGTGTTGAGTGCTGGGGCTCTCAGTAATCCAGAAAGTTCTTGTATTCCCCACCCAGCTTCCTCCTCTTGGTAAAGGACATTGATACCAGCTTTTTTGGTGCACCTGGATTTTCCAATCTGCTCTTCAGACACTTCCCTGAAAGCCCGGAGATGATGAGGAGGGAAAGCACAGGCTCAGCCAGGCCAAGCTCTCATTTGTGGCATTGGATTTATTTGGGGCTGCCTGATCTACTGAGCTGGGTTTGGGTCCCCTCTCTGGGCTGAAGAAGGAAGGGATCAGTTTGTCTCACCTCTGGACCGGGGTGAAGCCCTGAAGAACATGCTGAGGTGGGTTTGGTTAGCAGGGACTTGCTGAAAATACATTTGCTTGTGGTTTTAGGGGCTTGGAGTGAAGCTGATTATCTCTGGATGAGTGTTTAAATGCAGCACAGCAGTGCTGGAGCATCAGTGGTCTGAAGAACAGGGAAGGGGACGGAAAACAAAAGCCCTGTCCCTCTCTTTAAATGCTTTTCCAGCAGTCTCCTTTCAAACCTGGCAGCAAACTGGTCATGAGCAATAAAGAGCTGAGCTGGAAATCCAATTTCTGCTCAAGCAGAAGCCCCCTTGTTTTGGTTCAGTTGGTCAAAACCAACATCAGGCACTTCTAGAGGTCAGTGATTAGGAGTGATGGAAATGAGTGAGTGCAGGAGGGAAGGGACTACGGGAGACTTGGAGCAATTGCCCCTTTTCTTGGGCAGCCAAGCTCAAACTCATGGAACTGGAAAAGGCTTTTTGCTGTTTCAAGCTCCTGTGTTGCTCTGCTCTGAGTCATGGGGAGAGAAGATGCCACATGGGCCACTGGGGATATGAAATCCTAATTCCTTCAGCTCCACTCTGGCTGCAGGTTGGTGAAATCTGCCATCATACCTGGGATTCAGGCTCTTTGTGAAAAGGGGATAATACTTGTCTCACTCACAAGGCATTTATGATTTAATGTTTGCAAAGCACTTTAAGACCCTGGATTGAAAGGTGATTTATAATGGTGAAATCCAGCGTTGTCTGGTCCATTGTATATTTGATTTCATCCACTTACTGTGATGGGGGCTTTTTTCCTTGCCTCTTTTTCTTTTCTTCTTCTCTTTCTTCTTTTTGCATTCGTGATGTAACTTCAAGCCAAGCAGGGGTTGTGGCAGGAACAGTATGCCCAGCAAGAGGAGGATTTTGCCTCCCATGGAGGTGCTAACTTATGCTGATGATATGAATAAAGATTGGGAAGGAAAAAAGGGGATTGCAAGGTGAGGGGCACAGGGGATTGGCAATAAAGCTGTGAAATAAGAGTGGGAAGGCTGTTTAGATGATCCATGCATAAGGAAAGGAGAAGATGCTTCATAAATAATCAGTTTGCATGCTCCTGTTGGTCTCAGTGATGGGGGTATTTTCCAGCAGATCAACCACTTCTCCTGCCCTGCAAATCCTGGTTGGAGCATCCCCTGGGCAGGCTCCAACCTGGTGATGCTGAGGTGGGGCTTAGAGCCCTGCCTGGAAAGCCACAGGTTGTGCTGAGTATGAGGTCCCTGCCCTGGCACCAGCACCTCCAGCAGCAGCTTTAGGCAAATTGCACGGTGTGCAAGTGCTCCATTTCCCATTCAGTTTTCAAACTACTGCTTTTTAAATCTCGCTTTGCTGATGAGATGGTGAGAGGCTGCATTGGTTTCTGAAAGTACAGAGGTGTCCTCCCCCTGAATCCTGAGCAGGGCTGTGGTCAGCTCTGCCAGCAGCTGGGTCATGTCAGCTGCACCGCAGTGGGTTGTGCAGCCTCTGGGTTCATGGCTGAGCTGTGCCCTCTCCTTGTCATGAACACTCCCTCCAAGTGGTGCTTCCCAAGCCCTGGAGAAGGAACTGGCTGCCCTGCCAGGTGTCTGTTGTCATCTTGGAGCAAAGCAGGGCCCTGGCACGAGGTGTTGGATGAGGGGGCCATGGGGGATGGAGTGCAGTCAGAGCAGCCCACAGGTCCTGCAGGATCCATACTGCCTCAAGGATGCAGGCTCCAGGGCTGCTCCTTGCTTAGTGGAGACCTGGTGAGGGGGTTGTGGTGGCATGGGACAGTTCTTGGTTATTTCCATCAGTAGAGGGAATGTCACCTGACATTCCCAGTCTGCATCCAGTAAGAGCACCCGAATCTTCAGGGGCAGCCAGGTCTTTCTGGATGCGTCTGTGTTGCACAGGTTCACCCCCTTCCCTATGGAACTCGGGGATTCTGTCCCATCCCGCTGTAGTTGATGGAGATTCAGCTATCCTAATGTTGTCCTGCCCCTTGAGGGTTTCACAGTGGGTTGCCAAGCCAACCAGTGTTGATGAGAAGTGATAGTAGTTTCGGCAGGGGAGCACGGCAGGTGTGGTGAGTGATTCCAGGGAGAGGGTCTGTACAGAGCTTTGAGCAGGTTTTCTCCCTCCTCTGGAAAATGAAGCTCTGTGCCAAACAAGGTGTGATGGGAGTCATGGAGTGTGCAGACTCCTGCTGAGCTGCCATCCTCGTTTCCAATGCCTGCTTTCCCCAGGCTGGGGCTCCCCTGCCTCTGCTCAGAAAGCCCTGGGTCCAGCTTTACCTTTTGCCCACCCCTCTGTGTGCCTTGCAGGTTCCATGAAGAGCCCGGTGAACAAGACAGCGCTGACCCTGATCGCGGTCAGCTCCTGTGTGCTGGCCGTGGTGTGTGGCTCCCAGCTCTCCTGCCCGCTGACCGTCAAGGTGACGCTCCACGTCCCCGAGCACTTCATCGCTGATGGTAAGACCCTCCTGCTGCCCCCCTGGGTGTGTTTGGGACATGGAGGTCCCTCTCTTTGGGAATACCTTTGCAGGGATCTCCCTTTCCAGAAGCACATCTGCGAGCCTGAGGCCAAAATCTCAGTCACGTCAATTACTATTACTGTTGTTATCATTGGTGCTGATTGCGTCTGATGGATATTCCTGTTCTCCCCTAAACTCGTTGAGGAGCCCTGGGAGCTGCACAGACAAGCCTCCTGCTGACCTGCAGCAGCAGAGCTGCTCATCCCAGCCCTTGCAGCGGCACAGAGGGAAATTGCTGGGATTTGAGCAAAGGCAGAAATGCTTTGAAAAATTAGACGAGTGCTGCTGTCACTATTTATTGCTTTCTCCAACTGGGCTCTTTGCATTTGTTGTGTTTCACTGACCTTTTCTTTATAATGCGCAGTGAGCGTCAAGTGCAAGTTTTCAGTAACATGAGGGCAAATTTCATTTTCTTCCAGCAGACAGGACCCATTATTCAGTCGGTTCCAATTCCTCAGCTCCTGCAGTCGTCTCACTGCTTGGGGCATGCAGAGGGGCGCTGTCTCTCTGCCAGAAATGTGCTGCATGCAGCCAGTGCATCACCAGCTGCTGGGGTGTCCTGGTGCAGCCAGCTCTGGGACAGCCCCCTGCTTTGGGGGCTTTGGGGTGGAGGGCAGCTCTTGGGGCATTCATATTTTGGGGAGAGGGAGATCATTAAAGAGACAAAGTGAGATGAGAGCTGCAGGGGTGGTGGAGAGGGACTGAAATCAGCACCCCATGGCAGAGGGGGGTCACCATGTGTTTGAAGTGGGATTAGCTCTGCTAAGAGTGATCTCCGGGGACTTGGGCTATCCCAGTGGTTGCGGCTTGGCCCTTGTAGTAAAGAGAACGTCTGCTTTATGTTCACATGTTGGAGGAGCTGAACAGCAGTGGTGGAGACGTGAAGATAACATCAAATTGTGGATGCCAAATTCCTGGAAGTGTTCAAGTCCAGTTTGGATGGAGCTCTGAGCAACCTGGTCTGGTGGAAGGTGTCCCTGCCCATGGCAGGGGGCTGGAATGAGAGGATGTTTATGGTCCCTTCCAAGCCAAACCATTCTGTGATTTAATGATTTGAAACAAGGGACTTGTCTACACTTTGACCTGTTTCTGAAAGGCTTTAAGGATTGTCCAAGCTGCACATGAATATTTGAAATCTTCACAGATCATTATTCCAAGCCGCTGGAGAACAGAAGCTCTTGCATTTGGGGAATGAGGTTGCTCCAGTGCCTTTGGGATGGGCACTGGCCAGTTCAGCACTTGGACTGGGAGTTCACACTCGTTCTGGTGCTTGCTGAAGGTCAGCCAGGAAGGCAGTGATGGAGACAGGACCTCGGCCTCCTGCTCCCAGTTTGTGGTTCTGGTCCAGAGAACACAGTGTGTCCTGAAAAAGGAAATAAACAAAACGCAATGAGACTCCATGGAATGAAAGTGAAAATCTGAGCCTGTGCTTGTCACCAGGAAAGGGGTGGCAATGCAAATTATGCAAATGCAGGGAACACTCAAATGAAAATGACAATGAAATACCAATAAAACAGATTAATATCCTTGAAACTGGGGGAAATGGGATGATCTCCAGTCCCGACTTAATGACTTTTCTGAAGAGAAAGTGGCAAGAGGACTGGTTACAACGGTTTGGAGAAGAATTAAAATGAGCTTTGTAATGAAACTGTAAAATATAATTACAAACTGCAAAAACTTTTTTAATATTTTTTATGAGAAACAGTCAAATTCTTCCTGTAGAAGCAGCCAAGACATTTTGCAGTGGCTATCACTTTCCCTGAAATCTCATCATTTTATGTGAAGACAGTCCCTTGCCTGGGAAGAGAAAAAGCTCTTAAAGTTGTCCCTTCTTTCTGAATAACAACAAATCCCAAGGCGCCACCCAACTGGCAGCAAAATATTACAAAGCATTTAAAGACGTTGCAGAGCTGAGCTAGGTTGGGAAATTTCAATGATATGCAGGAAAAGTGTGGCTGGATGTGCTTGCCAAGGCTCTGCACCTGGAGTCTGACGCTGATGGAGAAGAGGGAACCTGCTTCTCCCTGGAGATCTCCTGTGGGGGGCTAAATCTGCTTTTTACAGGGGGTTGGCATGAGCATCCCTGTGGCACCGAGGTGACAACAGAGCTGACGTGTTTGGCCTGGCAGAGTCTGGGAGCTTTGATCAGTCTTGAAGCAGCTTCTGGCGTGGCATGGTGTCTTGCAAGTGTCGCCGTGCGCTGAAATCGTCTGGTTCCCGAAGCTGTTCCCTTTGGTGCTGTACAGGATGATAAGGCAGGGATGGTGCATTCACGGGAGATGTTCCTGTGCGAGGGAGCGGTGCCCTCTCATTCCCTTTTGAAATGTGGGATTTCAATAGGTGCCAGGAGCCAAGGAAAATCTGAAAGCGTAGCCGCTACCGGCACCTCTGCAGGAGGAGCCAAACAAAGGCAGAGGCTGAAAGAAATCCCTCTCCTAGACGATGAGAACTCGGCTTTGAAGGAAACTTTAAATAGATGCCAGGCAGTTCTGCCGTGCCAGCAGCCAGAGCCAAGAAAAGAAAGAGGGGGGAAGCCTCCCCAAATGTCTCCAGCCTTGGAGAAGAGCAGCTTTCCCTGCTGCAGCAAGAATGGCATTAGAGAAAGCAGCTCCAGAGCCTGCTGGAGTGGCAGGGTGGGAAAGGGGAGGGGAAGGACTGCGACCAGAAGCCAACTGGCAGCTCAGCTAGGAGGATATATTCCAAGCAGCAGTTCTATAATAACTAGCCTGTCTCCATTGCCCTTATTTCTCCCTCGGTTTGTTTTCTTCCTTTTGTT
This sequence comes from Origma solitaria, assembly GCA_013397895.1. Taxonomy (NCBI): domain Eukaryota; kingdom Metazoa; phylum Chordata; class Aves; order Passeriformes; family Acanthizidae; genus Origma; species Origma solitaria. Next base: position 374,635 of record VZRL01004997.1, on the reverse strand, counting down.
CATTTGATGGGGTCCCCCTGCCTTGCTCCCCGCCGAGCAGTTATTGCCTGGTTTGTACAGCTGCTGTGCCTTCACTTCATGGAGCAGCTGGATCAAGTAGAGCCTGGCAGGCACTGCCGTGGCTGGCAGAGAGGGCTGGGACCTCCTGATTCCCACAAATGAGTTGGTGCCTCTAAATCCTCTCTTCGAATGCAGCGGTTGGAGCATCCTCTCCTCCCTTCTGCCGCTCCAGGGTTTTGTGCTTTGAGGCAGCCCCTGCCCGTGCCGAGCAGAAGGAATTGTTCTGATTTCAGAGGTGGCTCAGATTTATGGAAAGAACTGTAGTGGCTTTTATGAGGATATGGAAATGTGAGGCATTATTTAGAGGACCCTTTAGCCGTGTCAAAGAGGGGAAGAAAGGAAAGAGAGCCCCTCCATCTGGGTAATAAAACCTCTTATGAATATGTGAGCCACTCAGCTCTACATTCAATAGTTGTTTTTTGGTTTTGTTTTTTTCTTGTAAGTCATAATTCAAAAAGTAGAGATGGAGCAATGGGAACGGCTTGCAGGGGAAGGCAGGGCTGGAGAAAGATACTCTGGAGGGCTCAGCCTGGAGTATGTCCTTGCTGCGCAACAGTATGAAATATAGTATCAATTAAAGCTTCCCGTTTTTACAGCCTGTGAGAGGTTATATACGGTGTGGGTGGATGTTTGTACTTTAGTGGGAGAGGTGGGTGAGATCCTCCAGTGGTGCAGAGGGGGAAGCAGGAGCTGTGTTTAGTGAGGGGCTCGTAGGGCTTTGTTTTATAAGTGGAAATAAAGCAAAGGGCATAAAGCAGGTTTCTGTCAAAGACATCTCGGGGCATTTACAACCTTCCTCCTCTTCAGAGGTGTGTGCCAAGGGAGATGTGGTGATCCCTCTGCACCTCGCTGGGCTGTGAGCTGGGTGTACAGAGTGGTGTGTAGAGCTTGGTGTGGGCAGGCAGGGTCCTCGCTGTGGGCTTGGAGCTCAAAATGGGCAAGCAGGGTCCTCGCTATGGGTTTGGAGCTTGGAGTGGGCAGGCAGGGTTCCAGCTGTGGAATCAGAGCTTGGCATGGGATGTCCCCAACCCTGACAAGCTGCCCCTGTGATGTCTCTGTCCCTCCTGCAAGCATGGATGAACTCTCCCAGGATGAGCACTGCCCTGAGAGCAAGCCCACGTTCCCCCTTGCAAAGCCAAGAGAGCAGCAGAAGTGGAGTTTCCACTCGATACCGTGTTTTGTGTTGGAGCATCTGACAAGGCGGCAGAGGTGGAGGGAGCTTCTCTTTTGTTTATTCTTTTAATCTCCATGCATCTGCGTCTGCCTGCCTGAGCGATGCCGTGCTGTCCTTGCCACGCAGCTGATCAGTAATTGTTTCATCTGCAGATTATTTCCTACCTTCCCCCTTCACTGTTTCCTCCAAGATGCTGGTGAATTGGATGCTGCTATTAGCAGCCTGTGTTAATTTTCCCTGAAGATTGCTCTGCAGACTGCAATTGTTGGGACTCACAACAACTTCTCATTTTGGTTTTAATTAAATGTGTTGCTTTAAATTGTTTGTTTTTGACGTTTCCTGCTCAATCTTCTGCAGCCCTCGGAGGTGGCCAGGCATTACCCCATGCCCTCAGGGCCCTTAGGATGTGCTGTAAGTGTGGCCGCACAGAAATGAGCCACAGGAGGTGGGGGGTCTCTGTCCCCATCCCGTTTGGCAGCAAGGAGCAGCTGGAGACACTCTCTGATTTACAGGTGAAGCTCCCCAGTTTTGTATCAGAAGGATGGAGAAGGAGATCTGATCTCAAAGCTGTCTGAGGTCAGACTGGATGGAGCTCTGAGCAATCTGATCTGCTGGAATGTGTCCCTGCCCATGGGAGGGGTGGAACAAGACGATCTTTAAGGTCCTTTCCAACCCAAAGCATTCTGCAATTCTGTGATCTCTCCAGGCTTTCAGAGGACTCTGCCACTGGGGTCCCCCACATTCTGTGGCTGCTCCCAGCCCCACAAGTTCACTTCTGATATGAGCAGAAGGAATTGACTGGTGTAAAATAAGCTTTTTGTTGTTCTGTTTTCTCCCCCCAAGGGTTCTTTCTCTATGGAGACCTGGGTCAGGGCTTTGACAGAAGCAACACTTTCCTATTGCAGACTTGGTGGCACGTCTGGATGCCCCAAACCCTGCGTGTTTCGTGTAAGGTGGCCGTGTTTGGGGGCAGCTTTACAAATTGCATTTTATTTCATCAGCTCGTAATCACCAGGGTCACCTCCGTGTCTGTGTTACAGCTCACTCCCGCTCCCGTGTCTGCTTGCCTGGCAAGAAAATGTGAGCAAATGGCTGCAGCGTTACCAGACATGAACTCTAAATATTAACATCAATTTATGAACTGTATCAGCGTGGATCAAAGGGATTCCAAGACGGTTTTACGGCGTGAACGCTCTTTGCATGAAGAACTAATAAGATTCTGGAGGCTGAAGTACATCATATTTTTATCGCGGCTTTGACAGGCTTGTGAACCTGCTCGGCTGCTGCCCGGCTCCCCCAGCCCTGTGCCTGCCACAGGCATTCCCAGCTCCTGGGGCAGCTCCATTTGCAAGGGAAGCCAAATGCCTCTTCCTTGTCCTTTGCAGGATTCCCTGGAGCAGAGGCAGCGAGATCGGTGTTGGTGTTTGGATGGTGTCAGCAGGAGCTGGTTCAGAGCCAGGAGCTGTTGCAGGATGTGCCCAGCCTGGGGAGGGAGCAGCTCCTGGCACCTGCTGAGCTTTACCAACACCTTTTATCCTCTGATTTGGGAGGGATGGCACAGCTCTGACCAGCTAACCTGCTTCCTCCCATTGATGGAGAGATGCAAACATTGACTTCTGCGTTCATACAAGCTTATCCTAGCTCCTCTGTGCTTCATGATGTGATTAGATTCAGGCTGGATTTCCCTGAGCCCTTTTCTGATATCTGGAGAGCATCACTGCTGAATAGCCCCAGGCTGCAGCGTGGGAGTTGGGAGATACCGAGCATTAAGGAGAAGCTTTTTTTTTCAGGAGGCTCATTTCTGTCTCAGCCACTCCTGGCCCAGAAGCCTTCTGAGGATAGAGATGTGCTCTTACCAAGAACTCCACAATTATCTAATGCTGCCATGGAGTTCTCCTTGCAGCCTGAGCTTGACCACAAGGCAGGGAGGGCGGGTTCCTTCCCACTTGGGTTTGGGAAAAGCTCGCTGAGCCATCACCTGCCTTACAAAGTTAAGTATGTGTGTTGTTTGTCAGAAGCGCAGCCCTGGAGAAATCAAGACTGACTGACAAGAAAACCCAAAGAAAGAGTCTGTCAGAATGATCGAGAAAGTGCAATTTAACATTTAAATTGTAACCCTGCTCCTCCCACAGGAAAGGCGGTTCCAGTCTGAGCTGTAATTACACACAGGCTTGTATCGCTAATTGACTTCTTCTTTGCTGGGGTGGAAAAGCTCTGGCAGGATTGGTGGGGTTTTGAAGGGATGGAGGTCTCCAGGTTTGATCATCGTTGGGTTGAGGATGTGAGAGCCCATGGGTACAGTTCATGTGCTGAAAATACACCCTGGGGTCAAGCACCGTGAGATATAAACTGTGTGCACTTCAGCTGAGGGAGGACTGAATGAAAGGTGTGTCTATAGGCTTGTGGTGTTTTCAAATATTTCTGGTTAAACATTTCCCCTTGTTCCAAGAGAGAAATAATTGGGAAAAAAAAAAGTTAAGTGGCTTGGCTTGGATTTTAACCTGGTCCAATGCTATCCCTGGATTCAAACTACGCTATAGAACTTAGAGTTTTACTTAAAACTAATTGAACTATTCCCAAATCACCTGGTTTTGTGCTGAGCAGGAGGAGGATGGTAAAGCTGAGCGTGGTGTTATTCTGTGGGTGTAATCCTGCCCTTGCTTAGGTCAGTACATGTGTGTCCTGGGCATCCAAAGCCCGTCTGGTTCTTCAGAATTTTCTGGGAGAAATTTAAGAAGCAGAAGTTTTCATGCCCTGGAACCAGGACAGGAGAGGGAGGGCTGATCAAGGGGAAGAGCTGACAGGGGAGGAGTTGTCTCTTTGGGCAATGTTCTTTCAAGTTTAACAAGGAAAAGAAAGGGTCTCTAAAGAAATCAAATAGGGTTATTCTTTGTACCTATAGAATGAAGCAAGAGGGATCATCTTTACTCTAGTAATGATAAAAAATATCTGTAACAGGATTAGAATTGTATGATAGTATAGGGATGGATACATTAATAGCAACCTATAGTATGACCTCCCATTGCTTCCCAACACAAAATACTAATTTTAGATGAAAAGGAGTTTTGTTGGCCAAGAAACACTGAATGGACCAAAGATAACAAAAAGAGCAGAGGGAGGAAGAAATAGATGTTCTTCAAAAAAAATTATGTTTTGATCTTTTCCCTTGAAAAGAAAGAGAATGGAAAAGCCAAACCCTTTTGGCTGCCTTTTGGGTGCTTTGTTCTTTTCCCTTGTTAGATATCTCTTCTGAGCTGTTTTATCCTGTTGTGTTCTTGAAAATGATTTTTGAAATGTCAAAACTTCAAGCCTCTTTTGTCGGGGCTTAAGCAATTCCACTGAACTTTGAAGGAGACCCCAGCATGAGAGACATGAACTTCTGATGCTGCCTTAACTCATCGGGCTTTGATCAGTGCTGGGGAAGGAACGGGGGGAGTGGAAAACACACACACACAGAAACCCAAACAAATCAATCCTCTGAGGGGCTGCTGGACCTTGTGGAGCTAGGAGAGGGATTGTAGCTGTGTCCTGGTGTTCTCCATGCTGCTCCATGGCGTTACCTGGCTTGTAAAGCCAACAGCATTTGAGAGATGTGTCCTACAACAGAGGTCCTGGGAGGTGGTTGTGGGTAGAGGGTTGTTTTCTTGCAGTGTTCTCTTGTTAGGGTGATTGCTGCTTTACCCTGAGACCTAAATGTCTGTGTTGAGGGGGAATTTCAGCAAACTTTTGAGTGGGAAGCTCAGAATTTGTGTCTAGGAGGATACCCGGGAGGTTGACAGCGGAGGACAGCAGGGTGGACAGTCCCTCCAGGTTCTTCAGAGATTGTCTGTGCTGGGACCTGCGCTGGGAACTGCAGGCAGCAGCTGAAGGTGTGCTTCAAACTGGGTGTGGGGATGGTTTAGTAGGGTCTGAGGTGCTCGAGGAAGGTTTTAGGAGGATGCTTTGCAGTGGGTTCTACCCCCCTCAGGGCCCCCATCGCTCCCCTTCCCTCCATCAAGAGGTACCTGTTGGGGAAAACAAACCCAGCTGCTGTTCCCTGCAAGCTGAAGGTGTTTGAAACATCTCTTGCTTAGAAAATGTTTGTTCTCAGTAGTTTCTGAAAGGATTTGTTTCTCAGCCTGCCCTTTCTGAGCTTTTCAAGGTGGTTTTGATACGTGCGCGATGGTGACTTTTGAAAACTGTTTTCTGCGTGTGGATTCTTTGAAAGTGAAGAGAAAAATTTTTTGAAAAGGCTTTGAAATCATAAGAATTTTAGCTTTCAAAATATTTGTAGAATGCCTTTTCCTGTTATTTATTTCCCAGGCAAGCTATAATGCATTTTCAGTGGGAGCGAAGGTGATGAGAGTGTCTGTGAACATCTCTCAAAATCTTACCACACACTCAGCTGCAGAGATGGGAGAAGTTTCCCTGCTGCAAGTTGTCCCCTCCCTCCTCTGAGGAAGAAAAGAAAAAGAAAAGAAAAAAGAAAAGAAAAGAGAAGGGAGGGAGGAAGGAAGGAAGGAAGGAAGGAAACTAAAACCTTTAATTACCCCAGGTTTGGGGTTTTTTCAGACTGAGGTAGAAAACCCTCCATTTTACACTGAGCCTGAATTCAGGAATTTCGGATTCAAATGTTTTCACTTCTGCTTTTCAAACAAACACACAAAACTCCTGAAAAACCTGATAATGAGGATGATTTACCAATCAGACAAAATCAAATCAAGTAATTAATCTTCAAAATACCTGGAGCTGGGGAAAGGGCTGGAGCACAATTCTGATGAGGAGCAGCTGAGGGAGCTGGAGAAGAGGAAACTTGGGGAGACCTTTTCACTCTCTAGAACTCCCTGACAGGATGGTGGAACCAGGTGGGTTTTGGCCTCTCCTCCCAAATAACAAGCAATAGGAGAGGAGGAAATGGCCTCAAGTTCTACCAGGGGGGGTTTAGGTCAGATATAAAGAATATATTCTTCACATAAAGGGCTGTCCAGCCCTGGCACAGCTGCCCAGGGCAGTGGTGGAGTCCCCATCCCTGGAGGGATTTAAAAGGTGTGTGGATGTGGCACTTGGGGACATGGTCTGGTCACCTTGGCCGTGCTGGGAGAATGGTTGGATTTGTTGGTCTGAGAGGTATTTTCCAACCTAAATAATTCCATTTTGGGGAGCTCCAGAGGTCACCGCTCCATCACCCATCTGAGCATGGGCTCTTCCTCTCTGTGCAGCAGCTCCTGGGCCAAGCTCTGCCAGCTCCAGCCACCTTCATCTTCCTGAATATTAATGATGTGTCTGGTTTGTGTCAGGTTTGCTTATGTTACTTCCAGCCTGTATTTTAACCAGAAGTGGGGTTCATTAAGTAGGGATTTAATTGAGAGCTGCTGGTTTCACTCTTCAGTCTTTGGGTGCAGAGGGAGTTGTCTGTAGCCGAGTCTCAAAACAACTTTACGTGCTTCCCGAGCCTTGCTCTTTATTAGGGAGCTGAGAAAATCAGGAGGAAAACAAAATTGACAGGTTACTACATAGACACCTACACATAAATAGTAAACACTCCCAAAGGGTTCACAGTGCATTTCTGTTCGGTAAAAGAAACCAGCAATTGTTGGTATTGGTATTGAAATCTATCTTTAAAAATTCATCAAAAAGAGTAATTAGAGATAAAACCACATGGCTCTAAGAAACTTCTTTGTGCTCAGTGTTTTTGCTCTTTCCAGTGGTGCTGGGGAGTTTACCCAGTGATTTACTGCTGCCATGTGTCTGATTGAGATGTATCCTGCAGCCTTGGTGGGGCAGCTCCTGCCTTGCTGTGTCTCCAGAGCTGCTGGAGCCTGAGTCTAATCCTCATTTGCTTGAGCAGTCAGTGCCTTGGCAGCCTCCATTGGCTTTGAGTGCAGAGATGTGCCTCTGAATATGTTTATGGTATATCAACACTCTGACTGTCAAAGACTTGCATTTATGTGAAATTAGGGCTCGGATTTGGATGGTGCTGAGATCTTGGGATGCCTGAAAATGAGGTCACTCAATGGGATGCTTGACTTGAGGCTTTGCTTGTTTTATCCATGGTGCAGGATGAGGGTGAGGAGGGCTCCCTCTTGCTCAGCATCAGAGATCCTCTTCAAAAGGAGATCCAGAGTTTGTGTTCAAGCAGCTTCATGTGGGTTGGCTGCTGCTACAGGTTTATGCTTTTTTAATCTCTTGGCTTTCATCAAAGTAAGTTGGTGCTTAAAAAAATGATGTCCCAGTCCTTTATTAAAGGTCATAAGCCTGAAAATTCATGACTGTAGACCCTGGATCTATAGACTTGCTATCCTCGGGTGTAATCTTTGAGAAGGATTTTAATCTTCAGACAGTGGTTGCAAATTTTGCCCACGTTGCAAGTCCTCACACTAAATGGAAAGGTGGCTGTGGATTCCTGGGCTACCTGGCAGTTCCCCATGGCCACCTGTCCTTGTAGGTTTCTTCTCCCCTCTTCTTAGACGCTTTTACCCTAGTAAGTTTTGCAAAACACCACTTAATGGCAGAGGTTTTTTGGCTCCCCTCTGATCTGTGCAGCACTGTTATGGAGGCAGTCTTATAATCAATGTAATTGAAGATCAGAGTTAATGAGGACCTCTGTGCCTGCAAAATCCCCCAAGCGATGCTGGGCCTCAGATGTTAGATAAGGAAATGATTGGGCTGAACTGAAAATCTATTTGGCTAATTAGATGATGCATATTCCCAGATGCCAGTGGGGAAAAATACATTTCGCAAAATAAAGAAGCGTAAGATTTTGTAAGAAAATATTTTTGGCAGGAATTCTAACTTGCAGGAGGGAGAGGGTGGGGGAGTGTCTGGTATGAAGCAATTCAAACAAGAAGTTGTGTGTTGGGCCACTTCACTCACCTTCAGCTAAAGAGGTGAAGTGGGAACAGCCCCTGCTGCCACTGCCCATGGGTGCCCTGAGCTCCAAGTGCCTTCTGGACACCTTCTCCATGAGCTTGGGCAGTGATTACAGATCAGAATAACTACACTGGTCCACATTTCTGCAGAGACCTGGGAATCAAATCCCAGCAGTGTAAAGGTAGGGAGGTCTCTGGGTGGAGGAGCTGGTGGAACATTTGCTGGGGCACATTCCTCTGGAGAGAAATGATCAAATTAAGTTCTTTCTCCAGGTGCTGGTGAAGTCATCATTATTTTGCAGATACTGTCATCACAAAAGCTCCTGAAGAGTGCAGTGTTCTGATATTGGGCCAAAATAGATGTTTGGGGTTTTTCTTTTCAATTTCCACACTCACCTAACACACTTCTTTCCCTCTCCCCAGGCAGCAGCTTTGTTGTTAGCGAGGGGAGCTACTTGGACATCTCTGACTGGCTTAACCCAGCCAAGCTGTCCCTCTACTATCAGATCAATGCCACGTCCCCCTGGGTGAGAGACCTCTGTGGACAGAGGACCACCGACGCCTGTGAGCAGCTCTGTGACCAAGACACAGGTAAGGGAGGTGGGGGGACAGTGAGGACCTTGGAAAGCTTGGAGATGTGAGGGAGAAGGTTTGTCACTGGGTATTTTGATGCCCTCTTGGCTCACCTCTGCTCTAGCCTGGTGGCAGGCACGGGGGACTGAGAGGTACCAGCAGGGTCACACAGTGGTGACCCCCATCAGCAAATTGTAGAAAAGATGAGCACAAGATGGGGATTTGAAAGGGTGGATCTCCCACTTCTTTGATGTGACAGCTGCAGGCACATGGAGTTTATCTGCTTCTAAGTTGAGCTATTTTGCTGTTTCCAGCGTGGAAAATGTACTTGTGAGTTTACCCCATCTCCATCCCTTTTCTTTTCTGGCCATTCCACTGCAAAGCATCACAATTCCCATTAGTGCTCCTGACTGGTGATCACCTCGGTTGGATCTGTCCTCCAGCCCTTCCTGGTGGAGTTGTGAACATCCTTCCTCATCTTTAAATGAGTGCTCTGCTGAGCGTGTTCTGTTTGTGTGCAAGAGAGAACAGCCAGCCCTGCTGGGACTCATGTGTGGGGCTGGGCAAAGGGGAAGTGTCACCTTCCCTTCTGTCCTTGCTGCATGACACGTGGGGTCCTGGAGTCTGCAGTGAGCTGAGATCACAGAAAACAGCAAAGAGGCAACTGGTGAATTAGGGCAGGGGGTCTGTGTGTGTGTGAGATGAGACTCCAGGCAACAGCTGGCCCTCAGGAGAGGACATTTCCTCAGCTGGTGTGGGTGACAGGACCTTGCATAGGAAGGTGGCTTGGAGGCTGTGCTGGGTTTTTGTGCTGGGATGTGCTGTGGAACGCCAGCCTCGGGTGGGATTCCTTCCTGGTGGTGTGGAGACAAGTGTCCCTGATGGTCACAGCCTGCTGAACATCTGAAGGGCACCCAACCCCCCCTGCCCTCTCAGAGAGGTGCCATCCCAGGTTAGTCCTGGCTCTCTGTGAGCTGCTTCCCTCTCAGCAATGAGCTCCTTCACCTCAAGTGTGTGTATGAGATCCATGGCTGCAGGTAGGGATGGTGGTGTCTGGTTCTGCCAGAGGGTTTAAAGGATGGCTCACTACGGAGAAGGCTTTTCCTAAGCCTCCCAAAGCCCCCGACTGTCGTTAATACATGGATTAGAATAAGAAATCCTTCAGAGTCATGAATGCCCCATGGGACGGTGGGGGTGACCCTGTCTCATCCCTCCCCGCTCAGCTGATATGCAAATACTGAACTTGGTCTTACAAACTCATTTTCCTGGTCAAGACAATCTTCTCTCCTTAATGTTCCTGTTCCTCAAGGCTTGTCTGCAGGGAGGCACTGGCAGGCATGGCTGCAGCAGAAGGTGATGCTGGATGCTCTGTGTAGACAGCCCTGGGCATCACCTGAAGTCCCAGGGAGCACTGGGAGGTGACAACAGCCATGCTGACAGATGGAGATGGTGCAGGAGGAGGCTCTTCTCATCCAGATGTCACACAGCAGAAGGATTTTTGTTTCAGGCATTGGCAAAACACACCCACGTCAGCGGGAGAGGGAAGATGCACTCAGCTGTCCCCTGGCTCAGAGGAGGAGAGAGAAACAACTCTGCCTCCAGCAGAAACCCCAGGGACACCATATGGAGCCAGACCACGACCTCCCTGCTGGAGGAGCCCTGTGGCTCCCCTGGCCAGCCCCGTCCTTGGCAGCGAGCAGGGCTGGTTGGATCCCGGCGTGGCCTCTGCTGCGAGGAGCGGCTGCTCTCCCATGCCAGCCCAGCTGCTGCTCCCGCTGTGTCCCCAGCTCTCAGAGCAGCTTGTCGCTCTTGCTGGACGCCCCACGCTCGAGCAGGATGTGTCAGATCTTGTTTGCAGGGAAGGCAGCGATGCTTGTTATCCTGGGAGTTGCTGTGCCCCGGCACTGTGCTGGAGCTGAGCCTCGGCAGCTGCTCTGCGGCTCCCAGCCCTGGCGCCCATCATCCCTGCCTGCCCGGGGTGAGGGCAGAGCAGCCTGGATCTCAGCCTTCAGGTCCCTTACCTGAAATCTGCCCATGGGCTTCTTTCCCCTGTCCCCAGCCTGGGAGTGTGCACATGGATAAAACAGAATTTTTCTTCTGACTCTGCCAGTTGGGTGCACATGGACTGCGCAGGAATCGCTGATGGGGCTGCTGATCTTCATAGCCTAAATCTAAGACTCCCTGAAGAGGTCCAAACTTCACAAGAACTAAAATTAGGCTTTTGGAAGTACCTGCTTGACGCTCTGTCCCAGGATATAGCCCCAGGCACTGCATCTGCTCATCACCGTTGTCCAGCCTTGGTCATGCAACCCCATGATACACTGCATGTACTTCTAGATTTATATTTATTAATGTCATTCTATTTTTAAGGGTGATTTATTTTTATCACCACGAGAGAGGAAGGCCTGCAGTTTTACTGCAGGGCATAAATCCTGTCTGATTTCAACCTTTCCGGGTCAGGGATTTTATCCTCTCTGTGAGTATCCCAAGTGCTGGGTGCCAGGGATTCCCCTGTTCTCTGCCTTCTCAGGCTGGGCAGAGCATCCATGAGGACGATGGACTGAAGTTTGTCCTCTCTGGAGGTTGAAAGCCTTCAAAGTTGCCCCTGTGAAGAGCAGGAGTGTCAGCATTGAGGTCATCCAGCACATTCATGGCTGATCTGATTTCAGCCTTACCCTTGGAGCCTCTCTCCATGGCAGAGTGAATCCAGCCTTGTCCCAAAGCTTCCTTGCTCTGAGATATAGACAGACTTCTGTGGGCAGGACATGTCCTTGGCGGCAGTACTACAGGATCCTGGCACACCTTTGGACAGAGAGCCCCAGGACACATGTGCTCTGTCTGCTGAGACTCAAACTCTTACCTTTCCCAGCACTGAACACTTCTTTGGGTTGGAGTTTTGGATGGGATTTGTCTGTACAGTATATGGACTCGTGACTCTGGACATCGAGTACTCCTTCAGTGTGAAGAATAATTCCCAGTGAAAACAGAGGCTCTGAAACGCTAGGAAATGCCAAAATCCGCTTTGTTGCCTGACCTTAATTTGCCTTCCCTCTCGTCTCTGTCGTGTGACTCACTCTTTAATTAAATGATTGCTGCCCCCCTGACAAATTTGAAACCTGTGTTGCAAAGCCCCAGCTCATCAGAGCATTTCAGAGGGAGCACTGACATCTGCACATGAGCAAAATGTCATCTCCCTCATCCCTTCTGCCTTGGAAACGGCCAAGCTGGTTGGTCTGACTGCAAATCCAGGAACAAATGGATGCTGCTGAGGGGCTCCTCCCTGCAGAGGTGACACGGTGACCGTGCCCAGCTGCCACATCGGATGGGACAGGCACCTCTCCGGGACAGGATGGGAGATGCTCAGCCAAAACACCCCATCCTCTTGGCAGGTGCTGCCTGTGCTGCTTGAGCCGAGAACAGGGAAGGTTTGTTGTCTTGTGGGACTCGCTGTCAGCTCTCCTCGCTCTCCATATTTTGAAGAGATGTGGGGAGCGCTGCCGGTGCCGCCGCTCGTGCCACGCACTGGGATACCCTTGGGTAAAATCCAGGAGTGCTTGCTCCCTTCCCAGCCTCGACGAGAGCATCCCTTTCCAGCAGCATATGCAAATCCTGATTTGTGAGCACAATTACCTGCTTTGTATGCACAAAACTGACTCACTCTCACTCGCACATTCTGTGGGCACTGCTGAAGAGACCTGCTGGAGAATCAGTCCCTCAGGGCCAAATGCTGGAAGAAACAGCCTCTGATTTTGTGCTGTCAGGCTTGCTGGAGCAGTGGCATAAATGAGATGGATAGCTACCTTGATTAGCAGGTGCAAATGTGTGGAATTTCTTTTTCCTCATCTATAAATCAGGTGTTTCTTCATCAAAATTCTCTCATTGCATCCACAATTGGTGCCCCCCCGCCAAAGCAGTAGGCAGGAGCTTGAAAGAATCAAATGAAATGTAGTAGCAAAGGTTCTATTCTGGAAATTGGCAGGAGGAGATTAAAAAAAAAATAGGTTTCCATCATCGTCCAAATGGGCCAGTTTGTCACCAGAGCCACAGATGGTGCTGCTGTCTGGGTAGGACAGGGGTGTGTTGTGGGCAGGAGGCAGATGAAAGTCATTTTTACACAGAGGTATTTTTTTAAAGGCAACCTGTTAGGGGGATTTGGAGGTTGCAGAGCCGAGCATGTAAATCAGGAGATGACCAACCTTGGCAAGGGTGTATTTGTGTTTATGAAAACAGCCATCCCTTCCTATAGTTCAATTTAATACCATGCAGGTTCTGTGCACATCAAGTAATATTTGTTTGTTCTTGTGCACTTCTGCTATTTTTGCTATTGGAGGATCCCGGTGCCTTTATTGACTTAGACTTTTATAGGATGAGGTTCTGTCTCTCTAAGGTATGGAGTTTAATAACTTGGTCGAAACCCATGTAATATCCCATTCCTTTTCCTGTAGCGGCACAGCTTGCCTCATGCACCAAGCAGGGCAGGAGGCAGTTAACTCCCAAGCTAATTTAGCTCCAGGCTGAAGTGTTATACATAAACAGCAATCAAAACTCGTGCCTGTGAGGGGCCAAGTTAAGGTTATCTGTGCTGTCTTTGCACTCTCATTTTCAGCCATTAGAGTGTTTAATCCTGCAGCTGCTAATGTTCTTGTAATGGCATTTCTGTGCTTGTCTAAAGAGCATGGGGAGGAGGGAAGAGGGATGGGTTTTGCTGTATGGAGCTGCTCCTGAACCCATCCCCCTGACCGGGCCCATCCCACCAGCGCTGCAGGGGCTTCTCAGCCCACCATGGCCAGCTCTGGGGCAGTGCCCAGCCCAGGAGGGGACAGCCATGGCACACAGGCCACCCTTGGACCACCCTCAGGACCTCTCTCTGCTTCCTTGCATCAGCTTGTGTGTTCCTTGGAGGTGCAGTACAGGAGCTGAGCAGATGATAATGAGAATTAAATCTGTGCAGAGCTTAAACTCAGGCACAATCCTTGGAGGTTAAGCTTGCACTAAGTGCTGTGATGGATGAGGGTGAGGAGGGTGACTTGCAGCAGAGGGAGAGGAAGGATAACTGTCAAATTGACTCCAGGTTTTCCCTCCATGCTCCGTGCCAGGCCAGCAGGGCAGGAGCCACTTTCTTTGTCTTGTTCCTCAAGTGCTAAACTGCTTCTAGAAAAGTTGGATTTCTTGTCAGGATGAAGCAGAGGCTCAGGTTTGGAAAGTGCCACCCCTGAAGAGCAGGAACAGCAAGTGCCAGGGGTAGAAGAGGAGCTCCTCAGAGAGCTTTACTGGGAGGATGGGAATGTGGTGCTGCAGCTTTGTGGCTCAGGGGCGCTGAGGATGCTCTGCTGGGGCTGGTGTGTTCCCTGCAGGGGATGTGTGTGTGTCCAGAGAGGAGGGGACACAAAAATCTGGCTGCACTCTGTATCCCTTTGGGTGGGAGCGGCAGCCCTGAAACAGGAGTGTTTGTACAATGCCTGCACATGTAGAAGGGTATGTGTTTATAGCCCCACAGCCTTTGGGACCAGGCTGCCCCTTGGGGTCTGGACTTGTCCCCAGGATGTCCCTGTGAGCTAGGGCACAGCCCTGGCACAGCAGGCCATCCCTCCAGGACAAGCATTGGAGGTGCTGCCATGGAGGAGGGAATCACGGCACCAGCAGTGCCAAGAGAAGGCTGATGAGCAGCAGCTTTGCTGCACCACTGCCAAAGCTCCTCCAGCCCCTTAAATAAAAGTGCCAGTGACAGCACAGAGCAGCTTCCCTGGGAGCACAGGGACTCTGGGAGCCTCCACTTCATGCTGTGCACTGGGCGGGTGGATTAGGGGGATTCTTGCAGCATTATCACCATGGATCGGCTCTCTCCATAATGAGGCTAATGGGATTATCCTGGTATGCTGATGGTTCATCCCACAGCCCTGCTCTGCTGCTCCTGGGCACAGAGTGGGGATGGGCAGGGAAGGTGTGGGTGCAGTGTGAGACTTCCATTCTCCATTCAGCAGAAACAGCAGCACAGCGTGGAGAGCATAATGAAGGAATAGTTCAGCAGCTTCCAGCTTTTCTATAAAAAAAGAGAGCTAAAGCTGCCTGTTTAATAACACTCTGGAAATACAGCGTTGGACCTCCAGAGCTGAGCGCTGAGACCTGCCCTCATTTATACTGAGTGAGCAGTGATCCTTCCTTTGGCTGGAACAGCTGAAAAATTGCCATGGATTATCCATCCTGGCTTGTGCCTTCTGACCCCAAAGGCAGAGGAAGGACCGTGCATGCCTGTGCTGTGGACAGGGTGCAGGGTGGTGGCTGTGGGAGCAGGATTCCTGTCCCGGGGGTTGGTAGATCCTGATTCATTTGTGCTCCTGCAGCAGCTGAACGCTGCGCAGAGGCGTGTGCAGGACCTGTGGAAATTGCATCCAGCTCCAGGTGCAGTTATTTGTCAAACTTGGTTATTTTGGTTGACTTTGGCTTCAAGCTCAGCTTGAATCCTAACTTAGCTGCAGCAGGGTTGAGTGGATAACTGTGCCCATCTCGGATGTAGTTGCTTTGAACAGAGACACTTTTGTTTGGCCTTTTGATGGATTGATTTATTTTAGCAGCATGTTGGAAAACACACCCTGAAGAGGGCTTAGAGGTATGGAAGCCCCTGTTCCTGCCACCCCAGGCACTTTATCAGGTGTTTTTCATTCCATAGGGGCTAGCCTGGCTCCAGCATCCTGCCTGGGAAGGATGGGGACGGACAAAATAACAGAGTAGTTTGGGGGGCCAAAGATGGAAGGTGGATGCTGTTGGGGAGAGGGGAAGAGCTTCTAAGAACCCGTAAAAGCACAGCAGGCTCTGATGAGGTTTTCGGAAGCCCCACTATTCATCTGTTCATGGTTCTAGATGGAGGAATTCCTAAACCATCCATCCTGAGCTGATGGAGTCCTCACTCTTCCAGCAGACTGCAGCACTCACCTGATCCCATGCCTGGAGCCTTCCTGGCCAATTTCCAAAACTCCGCCAAAAGGGTGTGGATCGCTCTGGGAGACCTGTGGAAAGCTGATCCCCACTCTCTCCTGCCCTGGATCTCCTCCTCCCCAGCTGGTGCCACCACTTGCCCTCTCACTTACTGAAATAAACCACCCAATAAACCTCCCAATAAAGCCTTGAGCACCGGCTGTAGCTGCTGAAACTCCAGGATCGGAGTCGATAAAATCAATATTTCTGCAGGTTGATAGAGTTCCTCCTTCCGACGCCAAAGTGATGGAGCAGTAAACAAGCCAGCAGACAAAATAAACCCTTCTGCACATGGGAAGGGCATTCACCACCCGGCACCCCCATCCATCCATCCGGGGGGAGGCCTTTGGGCCATGGGATGCCGACCTCTGTAGGTGTTTTTCCCTTACTTGCTCTAATTTCTGTGGCAGGAGCCGAGCATGAGCCGGTGCCCCAAGACTCCCAGCTCTGCTTCGCAAGCACTTTGAGATGTCTCTCATTTGCAGAGCATATATTTGTTATGTAATAAGCGCCAGGAATTAATGATCCACAGCACGGCTGGGGAAACTTGCGTACTAAGCACCCAAGGAAAAAATAACTTTTCTTTTTTTAAAATCACTGATGGAGCCATTAGGACCTGTGTTTTCTTGCACCGAGACCGCCCCAGCCCCCAGGCACAGCAGAGCCCGAGCCGGGCCGAGCACTGCCATCTCTCTCCCAACTCTTTCCCTTTGGAGCAGCAATGTTCCTGCCGCTCCTGTTATGAATCATGAGGTTAGCAGCTTTTGACAGATCATAAATCAGTGCTTCGAAGTCGCTAGGACAAATCCCAGGACATTTAATCTTTAATATTAGACGCGTTTGAGGCAGTGAATATTTCATGAAGGTGCTGTTGCATTTTAGCACATCATTAGCCGTCTCTTTTTTTCCTCCCCACTCTTTCCTTTTTTGCTGCCTCTCCCTTCCCAGGCGTCTCTTCCTCAAAAATCTCAGCGGTTGAATCCCCATCTCGCTCTCTCCTGACAATACAGCTCTTTAGTGTAATCCTTGCGAGGCATTTTAAGAACTTGCCTAGGATCCCGAGGAGCAGGCAGGTATCTGCCAGTCTGCCTTGCCACTGCAAGGGGGGGTGCCCACCTCCCCAGCATCCTCCCCACCTCACCAGTGTTTACAGCTCAGCTTTGCTGCACCGTCAGGCACGATGGGGAGAGGAGGGGAATGGGGGGGAAAAACACTGGCAGCAGCTTGTAGCAGAAACTCCACGTGCAAATCCAATTAATCTTTTGATTTTGCTGTTTCTTGCTCCGGGTTATGTATTTCTACCAAACACTGTATCAATTTGGGCCAAGTGCGGTCGGGTTTCTGGTGCGGGAAATGTCTTATGCTGCTGTCGAAAGAGAGGAGCAGGGTGAGGCAGCACCCAGAGAGTGGAGGGGGTGGCACTGAGAGCCCCTTCGCTGTGGGATGGGGGCACAGCACGGGAGCTGCCTCTGGAGGATGGAAGTTGGAGGGTTCTGATCTTTCAGTGGGAGTTTGCGCTGCAGGAGACTCTGCTCTCTTGTCCTGATGCCAGATGGCAGAGCAGAGGTGGGAAGGGCTGTGGGTTTGTGGTGTCCACCCTGGGGATTGCATAGGGCAGGCACTGCTCTGCTCAGGCGAGTTCAGGATCCCTGCAGAGGAGTGAACCCCTGGCTGCAGGACTGCACAGGTTAGGGACAGACCTCTTGCACTGTGAAACCCCATCCCCAGCTGCTGTGGGCGCTGCATCATGGAATCCCCTCCCTGAGAATAACTACAGGGTCCTTGCAGCTCTCCCCATCTCCTTCTCCTCACCTCCTGGAGGTTTCTGGGGTCCAAAGTGCTCCAGATCCACTGCAGGGACCAGGAGTGGCTGTAAACAAGCAGAGATGGGAGGAGGGGGAGGAAGGCCCAACTCTGATATGCCTCTGGGCCAGACACATCTCATCTTTCTCTGTTTTCTTCTAGGAGAGTGCAGCTGCCATGAAGGGTATGCCCCAGACCCTGTCCATCGCCACCTGTGTGTGCGCAGTGACTGGGGACACAGCGAAGGGTGAGTGGGGACATGAGGCTGGGGTTGCTCTGCGCCGGCTCCCACATTGATGAGGAGCCCAGTTCTCCTCCCCTGTGGTGATGATCACTGTCCCCTTGCCCTGCCCAGTGATGTGCTCAGCTGCTTTTGCCCTCTCTCCACCCAGGCCCTGGCCCTACACGACACTGGAGCGGGGATATGACTTGGTCACAGGAGAGCAGGCGCCGGAGAAGATACTCAGGTGAGTGTGAGGAGGGGTCAGCTGGGACATTTGGGAAGGGAGAGCCATGAGGACATCCCAGTGGATACAACCTCTTGGTCATTCCCACTTCCATTTTGTGCTGGTGGTGTGATTTGCCACCAAGTGTCATTTGTCTGTGACAGATCTGAAAGATTTGTCCGTATTTAGCAGGGAGGGAAAAGTTCCCCTCTTGTCCCCTCAGCAGTCATGGGGACAGTGTGCACAGAAACTCCTTCTGGAATAAAGAATTTTCCCATCCCCATGTTCTCCTGTCACATATCAAGTCATTCCTCTCCCATTTGGCTTTCAGGACAAGACCAAATCACTGACGTCTCTCATGGTGCCACCACTGCTCTGACTTCCAAGTGGAGTGCCACCATTCCCTGTGGACACTCTGTTCCTGTGTGACACATTTGTCCTTTTTCCAGGTCCACCTACAGTTTGGGTCAAGGGCTGTGGCTGCCAGTCAGTAAGAGCTTCGTGGTGCCCCCCGTGGAGCTTTCCATCAATCCCCTTGCCAGCTGCAAGACAGATGTTCTGGTGACGGAAGATCCAGCAGATGTCAGGTAGGAAGCAGATTTCTCGTTTTCTTCATGCTTGAGTGCCTACACTGCTCTTTAAATTGTTATTGAGGATGCAGTAATTTCTATGATGATAGGTTTGATTAATTTCTTTCCAATAAGAAATCTGATGTGATTGCTCTCCAGACTCTTTGGGATGATGGGTCTAGGCCAGGCCTGAGTGCATAACTGAAGTCTGCCAGTACAGACAGGTGAATTGGTAGGAGCCTATGGCAAGGCAATTTGGAAGTGTCTTAAATGTAACATTTGATTGCAGTGCTTAAATGGATGCATTTACTGGGATGGAGGTGCAGTCATCTTTCTGAAACTTATACCTGTATCACATCCACCTGGCCACTGATATCTGCTGGGATGCTCATGAAGGGTGAAAGGCTGTGCTTTTCGTCCAATTATTATACAATTAGAGGGGTTTTTTACCTCCTTGGAATTCAGTAAATGCCTGGATATTTCACTGATCACATTGGTAGTGGTTGTCCTCCTTGGTCTGGTTTATGAGAGTTTAACTTTAAACTTATAAGGGTTTAATTCTGAAGGTATTTGGTGTGTATTCCGCTCCCATTAAATTAAGATTGAGCATGTGACTGTTGGGTGTCAGGGAGATTCTGTGGTCCCTCCTTCCCTCTCTCTCTCCCTCCCTTCTTGCTGCTTTCTCCTGTTGACTCCAGACACAATTTCTCGACTTGAAAATTCCTGGTTGTGTTATGAATCATCCATGTGTCCCCCAGCCCCCAGAGTGATGAGGTGGTGGAATTCCATTCTTCTGTCCCATCATCTTGGCAGGGCCGTGGTTGAAGCAAGTGCTAACAAAAGCTATGGCAGAGCCAGGACTGGCATCCAAGATGTCCTCACTTCCAAGTCTGTGTTTTTGTTGCTAATTAGTGCTTGTTCCCTCTCCTGTGAAAAGAGACCGATGGTACACATCTATCACAGTTTGGCTCTTTTAGGAGCGTTGTTTTCCTTGTCTGCAACAACTTCTGCTTTTCATTTGAGAAAGGGAAGGGCTGCCTTGGTTTATGCTAACGTTTTCCAAGCCAAAGCGCCAGGAGAACATTATTTCTTTCTTTCTTTCCTCCTCACATCTTCATTAGAAGTACCTCAGTGAAGGTAGAGGCTCAGAGGCTTGTTTTCTGCTCCAGTGCTGTAATTGTCTCTAGGCGCTGGTCCTTGTGGAAGAGTTTCTGTCGGGATGGATGGATGCCAGGCAGGAGGAGGGGAGGTTTTGGCACGGAGGCTGTTGCCTGCTCCCCTCATAAATGGAACCTGAACTGAGAATTCCAGGTATAAATATTGGAGTGGCTCAGGTAGAATGAGGGAGGGGTGAGTTCACGGCGCTTGTATCTTACACACGGGAGTTGCTAAATTATTAAAACTTTAATAAACGCAATAATAAATATTTGATGTTGAATTATGGAAGGTTTCACAGATACAGTGAGAAGCGAAAAGCAATCTATTACTTCTGCGTTAGAACTGAAACACTTCTCAAATGAGGAGCTGCAAGCTCGGGATCCTCAGCACCTGAGGGTGGGTGGAACCCTCTTCTGAGGTTCTTGGGTGCTTTCATGCAATGAGAAAGGTACTTTCAGAGCTGCTTATCTTGCAGCTTCTTTGCTTTGTCCCTCTGGACTGGCACAGGCATTGGCAGTGTCTCAAGGGAGCAGTTTTGGTGGTTCAGATGTTCAGGTGGTGGCTCAGACAAGCCATGAGAGGTGAGCACCTGCTGCCCGTGGTGAGGTGTTCAAACACAGCCATCCCTCTGCCTGGAGGGGTCCTGTTTCCTTGGGACCATGCTGCCCCTCTGTGCTGGGAGCTCCTGCAGGGGAATCACAGAATCACTGAGGTTGGAAAAGACCTCGAGGATTGAGTCCAACCTGTGACCAGTCCCCACCTTGTCACCCAGACCAGTGCACTGAATGCCACGTCGTTATTTCTTGAATATTTCCAGGGATGGGAACTCCACCACCTCCCTGAGCAGCCCCTTCCAATGCTCGACAACCCTTTTTCAGTGAAGAAACTCTTCCCAAAGCTGCAGTGCTTGGGCTTTAATGCAGTCACATCTCCATGCCACAGGGCAGACTCCGGGCTGTGTCACAGCAGCCCCAGGCTGTGACTCGCACCCGGCGTGCCCTGTTTGCTGTCCTGTATCGCTGTGATGGTGGCTCCGTGCCGTTCCTTCTGTGTCTGTAATAACGAGCGTGCTGCATTCCTGCAGACCTTTCATTAGTCTGACACCTTTGGCTCTGGGGTCGCTTGTCTTGAAGAGTTTAATGCAGGGAAATTGCAGAAAGCCTGGTTTGGAGAAAACAAGTGATGAAGTCTTTACAACTCAGAGGGTTAAAGGTTCAAATGTGGTCCTGTGTTGTTATGAAGAGGCTTGAGATGCAGAGGGACAGGTGGGGCTTGGCCTTGCAGCAGCTCTCTGGGGAAATGCTGACTCCAGCACTGTTCTCTGTGTGTTTCACTGCTGGGCAGTGCAGCAAGCTGCACTTTGGTGGGTGGGGATGAAGGGCCCAAACCTCCTTCCACTTTCCAAGGCGTTAGAGAAAGCTCCTGCAGACAGGAGCCAAGAGGCTTCATGCAAAAATCCCACTGGGGTTGCTCCAGGGGCTTCAGGGGACAGGACAGAGGAGCGTGCAAAACTTGGTGCTGGAGGTTTTAGGGCCGTACATCATAAATTAAGAATGAGAGTGCTTAGAGTTAATGAAACTTGCATATATAATTTATCAGTGACCATATTGAGCATCCCTTGCCCGACCCCAGAGTCGGATCCTCTGCACAGCAATCTCATCAGTCACACTCCTGGGACTGGAAGAGCCACGCTCACGGTGACGTCTTTGTTCGGAGGAGGTTGGCCAGCAGTGCTGCAGAGCTGTCCCCACGCTGGGCAGATTGTCCTTGCAGCACATCCCCTGCCAGGACAAGAAATACATCCCAGTCCCATCTTACCTCGCTTATTTTCAAGACCCCTCTGTTTCCCTCTCTCTTACCTTTATTTCTCCCATAACCTGGTGTTAAGCACAGTAGTCTACAAAATTTTGTTAAACAAATTACTGTTAGGTGTTCAGTCCTTCTGCTGGCCTTCCCTGGACACCTTGCCATCTCGGTGTGGCCCTTGGGGAGGTACAGCTGGCCCTGTGGGACCAGGAATTGCTCTAATTGTGGCAGTGTATGGCGAGAAGCCACAGCCTCCATGTCCCACCGCCCCAGCACTGAGCATCCCTGCAGTGATAATAAAAGTGTTCCTGCAGGGGATAATGAAAACATCCCTGCAGGGGATGATAAAAGTATCCCTGCAGGGGATAATAAAGGCATCCCTTGGGGCACAGTCAGCTGTGGGGGACCGAGAGCAGACCTAACCCTGGGGGCAGAGCACCCTGGGGGCAGAGCACGGCACTGGCAGGCGCCCGGTGGCTGCGGTTCGCTGTGCCACCCGCTCGGCAGAAAAGTTGATAATTTCTGTTGAGCAGCTATACATCAGAGGCACGAGCCTCAGCTGCTGCCTGACATGACATATAGCTCTATCGTTATGGCAACCGTGGAAACAAATAAAAGCCTTGCCTTTGCCTGACAAGCCTTTGAGATGTCCTGATGGAGACACAAGTGTTCGGCAGCAGAATGAATTCTCTTGAACTCGCTCTTGATTCATCTTCGTTTTGCTCCCAAGTGAGCCCCTTTGCTCTCTGAATTCTTTGCCAAAGTACAATCAACTGGATTTTTTATTTCTGTTTTTTTCTCTATTTGTTTGGTTTTTTTTTCAATTCTCTCAGAGGCAGAACACTCTACCCCCCAGCTCTGTGCCCTCATGAGTTCCTTCTTCTGTCAAGGATGGGAGCAAGGCTTTTGCTTGGCAAAAGCCCATGGCATTCAACAGCTCAGCCCTGCTGTGCTCTTTCAACCTCGCTGCTGCCCCAGCCTTACAGGGGTTTTGCAGTGATATTTTGCAGGGGTTTTGTAGTGATTCGGACACTTGTGATTTTGCAAGTCAGTGGTGATCACTGTGGTGTGAGGCTCCCTGCGAGTGGAGGAGAATGAAAAGTGAAGTGGATGAGAAAAGGCAAAGGGAATCTGGGCCAGCAGAGTGGAAACAGCTTTGCTGCTGCTGTAGCGGCAGCAAAACTCATCTGCGTGTGTCTTAACCTCTTGCCTGATGTGCAGGAGCACAGATGAATGGGTGGAGCTGCAGGTGAGCATCCCTCAAGGTCAGGAGGTGGGCTGGGCTGGTCCCCATGGGATGGGGTATGGCCTGGATGCAGAGGGCACCCTGCCAGCTCTTCCTGCTGTTTGTGCAGGAGGTGCCATGGGAACCTGGCCTTTTTTCCCCTCTTTCCTTTCTGCTGCTCTCCTGGAGCAGAGCAGGCTGTGATTTCTGGGTGCTCAGTGCCATAGGGACCCTTGGCCAGGAGGTTGGGGGAGAAGGGAAGCCCTTTTCCAGGGTGTTCCTGCAGAGCTCCTGCTCGGTTGGGGCCGATAAAAAGGTGTGAGCGGCTGCAGTCAATGCTGTGATGAATGGACAGCTCTGCGAGATGGAGCAAATTGATCATTGCATCAGCAGGCACAACTTACTCATTTCTGCAGAGAGGGCAATTCATTACTGTGCACGTCACAGAGACACCTCCATCCCCACAGATAATGTCTCCGTGCTCTGGCCTGGGCTTCTTATCGCCCCGAGATGCTGCTGTCTCTCAGAAAGTGGTGGAGAAGCAGCTTTCAGTGCTTAACACCGGGATAGAGGCAGCCTTTGGCCTCATCCTCTGGAGAGAAGGGACAGACGCTTCACAGAGAGACAGCCACCAGCCCCTGCCCTGCAGCTGTCAACTGAGCTTCGTTCTGGCTGCTTACCAGGATTTTTCCTCCTCTCTGCCTCCTGCTGTGATTTATGAGAGCAGGTTAGAAGAGTCAGGTATGTCTCACTTCGCCACGGGGTGACTAAATGGAGATGTAATCTTGCGGCAGCCACCGAAGGGTGTGAGCAGCAAAATAAGAGAATTAGGGGAGCAGTGCGATGGGGAAAGAGGGAAACAACCCCCCCCCAAAAAAAAAAACCCTGAAGCTGAAATCACCCAGAAAGTATCTGGGCTAGGTCAGAATTAAAATGTGCATCACCCAGCACCTCTGGGAGGGAGCAGGGACCTCACTGCCCTCAACTTGTCTCTTCCTGGTCTGTCAGCAGCCATGGCATCTTTCCTCCCCAGAATCCAGGGAACGTTTCAGCTTTGCCTCATCCTGGGCTTTTAATAACTCCTGCTGCAGTAATGCTGAGCTTTGCTCTCTGTGCTCTGCTGTGTGAACCTACTGCATTTTTGAGGTCTTAATGCTGCGTCATAAAACTACACAGAAAATGATCAGACCTCTTAGAGACAGGGGATGTAAATTTGGGCTGGCTCATAGGCAAATCCATCGCAGGGAGCACCAGCTACAAGTTTGGCAGCTGAGCAATTGCAGTTCCTCTTGTCCGTGGTGCTGCAGAGCCCAGGAGGGAAAAAAACCCCAGTGAGCGAACAGATTTTGTTTATATGTTTATTGAGACAATTAAAAATACCCAACACTTGCCAAGTATGCAAACGCTGTCTCACACCCAGAATGAGTCCCTTTGATGTCCCTGGGATCTCCTGTCACAGAGTGGGGCTTGGCACTGGACGCTGTCTGCTCCATATCGTGGATCTGCTGCTGTAGCTGTGTCCATCCACCCATCCATGAGGGATCTGAGTGGAGCAGATCCTGCCAGGGCTGAGATGCCGAGGTTTTGGAGGGGGAGGCAGGGCTCTAACTCACCGTGCATGCTTAGCAGAAAGGGTGATGCAAGGTAGCAAAACCAGACCTTGGGTTCCTATGTTGAAAGGTGTTTTTCCCTCCCTGTTTGATGTTGTTATTTGTTTTTATGTCGCTGCCTTTGCTTTCCGTTAACCAGCGGCTGGAGTGTGCTTTGTAGCTGCCTGTTCAAAGCACAGCCCCTTGGCCTCTCTGTTTATACAGCCTCTCTGTACTATTTTTCCTGAATTACAATTTTTTACCCCTATTTGAGTTTTGTTACCTTTTCTTTTGTGTGCATCTCCTGCCTGGGAAAGGAACTAGAAGGTTTGCAGGAAGAAGGACCAGGCGATTCATCCCCTGGCCCGGACAGGGTGCTGGGATGATGCCCACGTGGGGCAGTGACATTGAGAAATGCCTTTTCTTCAGTTATTTCTTAACACAACTCAGTGGAAAGAGCTAGTTCTATCAAAAAACCCAGTTCTGGTGAGATTTCAGTTCCCTAAAACTTGCCTGATGTGGACGGGGATCTGCTCCTCCTTTCCCATTTTTATATCGTGTAACTACTGCTGGATCACTTCAGCCAAAGGACAAAACTAATAAAATTCAGTGGAGCCAAAATGTTCCTGGGAGTGTGCCAGGGACCTGCGACAGGCTCCACAGCCAGGGAGGAAAAACCACCTCGGTGGAGACGACAAGAATGGAGATGGACACAAAGAGGGCAAGCTTTGTCCTTCCGCTTTTAGGGCGCTGCAAGAAGACAATGTCCCTTGCAGGCTTGGAAAGGCATCTTGGAAAGGGCATCTCACTGGGAGCTCAGGGAGAGTTCCAGACTCTGTTTTTCCTGGTAAATCCAGGATATGCTGCACCACAGAAGAGAGACCTCTAGGTTGATTTTTATGAGGTTTTATTAATTGCAGAAGGGAAAGGGGGGATGCACTGTTGCTGCAGAGGAACATGGTCTTGCTGTGGAGCGATGAGGGATGGCAGCTCAGGCCAAAGCTCCCGTTGGGTTTTGAGGCCAGGGCAGCCAGGGCTGGGCACAAGCACTGACCCAAGACGGCTGTGCTCCATGAAGACAAGTGAAGTTAATTAGTTTCTGCTCCTGCTCCTCGGCAGTAGGGCCAGGGTGATGTTTCCACTCCTCCCTGCAGTGCCCTGCTGCTCTGGCTGCTGCCCTCGAGGGATTTTCTCCACTCCAGGATGTCACCCCAGCTCTTGGGGTGATTTATTAGGAAAAAATGCCCTTTGTGCTGCACTTTCCAGGCAGCTCAGAGTAACTTTGCTCATGCGACGCCACTCCTTCCCATTCCAGCTTCCTGACGCAGGAGAGATTCTCTGCAGACTTTCTGCCTCTCTCTTCACCTCCAGGCAAAGGAGCAAAATCAGCTCAGAATAAGTTCAGAAGCACCAAGAAGCTCAGTGCATGGTTTACAGGCGATGTCAGCATTGCACAGAGCAGGGATGCTCTGTCCTGTCTGGCCTTGCCCACTGGCTCAGAAAACCTCTCTGTGCTTTGTCAAGGCTGGATCAGACTGTGAAAATCCACTGTCCCTTGCCTCCACTCTGCCCGGGTTTTGTATCATCCTCCTTTTGGTCTGTGTGTTTGGTCTCCTTTTCTGATTTAGATCTTTTGAGTTCTTGTCAGGGCTTTTTTCTGGTCTCCCCAAAGTGGGTTGCTGACTCCAGAGCCAAAAGCAAAATCTTCCTTTACTTTTTCCAGCTGCCCATGTTTCAATCCTGGCAACCCGGGTGGTCGTGATGCTTTCCCGGGAAACTTAACTCTGTTAAGCAAAAATATTGTTTTCAGGGACTAAATCAAAGAGCACAGCAAAGCTGGAGAGGTTTGGAAAGAGGGCTGGGGAGCGAGTGGGGGGAAAATAACATCAAGAAAATTAGGTGAAGCCTTGCAAAAAAATAATCCCATCTTGGGAATTGCCCTGCTTTCACTGCCTGAAGAATTACTGTGCCATAATCAATTCAGCTCTTGATGTTTCCTGCGGTGTTTTTGATATTATG
Organism: Origma solitaria; assembly: GCA_013397895.1. NCBI lineage: Eukaryota > Metazoa > Chordata > Aves > Passeriformes > Acanthizidae > Origma > Origma solitaria. Next base: position 348,393 of record VZRL01004997.1, on the reverse strand, counting down.
AGATGGTATTGACTGCTACCAAGTGCCTTTTATCAAAAGTCAGGTGGGTGCAGTGGGGGACCCGGTGCTACAGGCTGTGCCACGCTCGGGGCTGGACTCCACCTGAGTGCAGGCTGGGAACGAGGGATGGGGATGGGCCACACAGTCCATGTGTAATCTATCCAGCGCCTGTGTCACCTCCAGCGGAGGAAACACAAGTGGCTGGCGTGGAGGAGACTGGAGGGGAGGCATTCAGTGGGTGAAGTTGCACTGGGACACCTTTCAGGAATTCTGGCTCAGAAACTGGATGAGTTTTGGGGGAGAACCTACTCCTGTGCACCAGAGTTTCTCCCAAATACCACAGGGCTGGGTAGCTCTATGCAAACTGCTTTGTTTCACCTTCTCTGTAAGGCAGATCTGTCCCAGGCTGGGGAGTGTCCCCTGCTGCTGCTGTCCCTCCTGGCTGGTAGCTGTGCCTCTGTCACTGCCTCGCCACATCCATCCCAGCGCTGCCACAGGGCTCTCTCCCGGCAGCAGCTCGTGGGGAGCTGTGCTGAACCAGCAGCACACAATTAAACCCCAGCTAATACTTCCCTGCTTCTGCCGAGGGCTTAAAGTGACAGAAATGAAGCAGCTGAGCATTAAGGCAGGATGCTGTGTAAATATGCACTGAGCTTTCGCAGGGAGAAGTCTCTTCATTCGCTTCAGTCCACATTTCCTTCCTTTTATTTTTTTAAATCAGTGTGTATCAAGCGCAGACAGGCCAGAGCTGGAGGCGTTGGTTTAGGACTGTGAGTGCTCTGTGTTTGGACCCAGGTTGGGGCCATAGCTGAGGAGTTTAAAAAGAGCTATGATAAAGTTGTGGTTGGTTTAATAAATGGCTTCTCGACTGATGGAATCATAGAATCTCAGAATGGTTTGGGTTGGGATGAACCTTGAAGCACAGGGTGTGTTGGGAGACCTGGCTGCTTCTCTGCCTCACAGAAGCTTCCCGACGACTTCAGGGAGCAGCAGATCATCCCTACCTGAGGTGACCATGGGCAAATCCAAGCCAACCCCTCCCACCCTTCTGCCTGAGTGCTGGGAGCAGCGTCCAAGGGGCGGGAGTGCTCCTGAGTTTGTGTTGATTTGCCTCAGTACCAGACCAGGGGGGTAAAAAGGCTTTTTTTTTTTTTTTTTTTTTTGGGTAAAAACCATAATTTGTGCCTGAACACAGCTGATAAGTGATACTGATAAAGGAATAGCATCGTCAGTGCTATTGACCTGAAAGGCTTTTCATGGCATCTCACCGTGAGCTCAGGGAGGGTGACAGAATCCCTTTTTCCTGACAAAATCGGGATATGCTGCATCACAGGCAATTCATTATAAATGGAAACCTCCTCTTTTTACAGAATCATAGAACACCAGGTTGGAAGGGGACCCCAAGGAATTATTGAAGCCTGCTTTATACAAAGGGAAAAGAAAAGGAGCTTTTACTATGGAAAACTTCACTGCAGTAAAAATAGCACCTGGCTTGCTTAAAAAGCACAAGTGGGCAGCAGATGGACTTGGAAGCAGCAGGGGTGGCTGGGTGGGGGGACACCACCTGTATTTGGGGGGCAGCCATGCAAATCTGCTGCTTTCCAGCATGGAAAAGAAACCACAGAAATCCCTGCCATGGAATGGGAGGGATGGGAGGCTGTTCCTGTGGAGGCTGGGCATTGTCCTCCATCTGTCCCTGTTTCCTGGTGTCATTCCAGCTGTGCAGCTGTGGGTGACAGGGCATGCAGAGGGTTGGGAGCATCCCCACAGATGTCACCCCTCCTACACACACACATCTTTCCCTGAATCACCTGGGCAGGCAGAGTATTCCCAGAACAGCCCAAAATTATCTCATTTTTGGGGACCGTGTGGGTTTGGCTGTGCAAAGCCCACCTGGAGTAGCTGAAGTCCCCGAGCTCTGGCCTCTCTGCAGCAGCTGTGACAGACTGACCTGTGTCAGCGTGTCACCTGCCAGAATGGGTTTTGGATTTTGCAGGGTTCATCCCATCTGTCCTGGCTTTGCCAGGGTGAGCAGGGCTGGGAGGGGATCGGGCTGGGAAAGTCAGAGCAGTTCAGAGGGAGCTGAGCTGGCTTGCAGGGCCAGCACGGTGTGTGCATTCAGCATCAGTCCTGCAGGTCTCTGGGTCAAGCACTCCACAGGCACTTCCTCAGAGCGAAGCTACAGAAATAAAGCCCAGAGCCGAGTGCTGGGTGACCTATTTAGGAAATGCAGGGCTCTGCTCAGACTTGGTGCCACGGAGTCCTGGCAAAGTCAGTCCCAGGTTTCTCAGGCTGGTGAGTTCGGGGCTGGAGAAGGCAGAGCCTCTGTGTGGGCTCTGCCACCCGAAATGGCTAAAGGGGAGCAGGGCCTGTGGTGCTCATCAGGCTTTGGATGCTGGAGCAGGATACTTGTGACATCTCTCAATGGCACAAATGTGCCAGGGAACTCAGGGAGTTCTAGATCCCTGCCACACAAGGGGATGGAATTAATGGGACAGCCAGGACGTCGGTCACAGACATGTACTCTGCGGTGGCTGCTGCCTTACTCTGTCTCACTTATCCTGTGATAAAACCTTTTTTGGGAGGATTCCTCTGCTTGGCCAAGATGCTGTTTGCTGGGAGATGGCTTTGGCATTGGGGGTGGCACCAGGCATGGCCCCACACTGTTCTTGCTCTCTGAGCCTGCGTGGGAAAAGAATTCCTGTGACTTCAACACTGACAGACTGCGCTGCCAAGCTCCTCCATTCTCCAGTGACAACATCAGTGTGAAAATCAAACAGGATCAGTGCCCAAAGGGCTTGAGAAGTGTTACTGAAAGCTCCCTGTCACATCTCCCGGCACAACTCAAAGGCTGTTTTTGTGCAGTCTCTGGGCCACCTCGTGGTTTCGTGTCGATCCTTATCCATGGTTGCTTTGCTCATAATATCCGTGCATTGCTCTATCAAGTTATCTGCTGGAGTCCAGATAGATCAGGTACTTCCCTTTCCTTAAAAAAAGGAAAAGAAAAGATAGAAGTTGTCTTATCACAGAAAGATAAAGGGTGAATCTGATACTCTTCAGAGTCAACAGGTAGACAGGGAGGGAGGGGACAGCCACCAGCGTGTCTGGCAGGAAGCGTCACCCATCTGGGTGTGCCTGTTGATGGCACTGATCCCTGTGGGAATGTGCCCAACCCCTCACTGGGTCCATTGGCACATCCAAGAGCTTCCCGAGCTTCCAAACCCTCCTGCCTCACCCCACCCCAAGGTCTCTGGTCCCCTCGGTGTCCCCTCCCAGTGCAGAGCCCCCCCTGCCTTCCCTGGAGCCCCCCAAGGAGGAGGGGTTCCTACCTTTTTCTGGTGACAAAATCAATACCAACGGCTTCCATTAATATTCTAGGAATGGCAGAGAAGATTGACTGCCTCATTAGCAGGCATCGTGTGAAACTCTGACAATAATTAACAACTCAACGGTCTTATTTGCTGGCCTATCACAGAAGTATTCAATCAAAAATGTAATTTGCTCGACGCTCCCATTTACCATAAAGAGAATATTCCTTCAAAGTTTTAAATAGACTAATTAAGAGGGAAGAAATACAGGGGAAAAAATTATTAACAGTATAGTTTTAATGGGAAATTACTGGAGCGTATTAATAATGCAATAACCATTTTTAACAGCTGTCTGTCAGTTTGCGGGCTGGGGTAATTAAATTAGTCACTAAAGGGTCACTCAAATTAGGTGTCAGAGAGCGGCACCGGGGCTAACGAAGGCGTGTCAGGAGAAATGCTCCGGCACGAGGAGGAGGAGGGTGAGACGCTGCTGTTGAGGTCAAGGGTCCCTCAGAAATCCCTGCAGAGGTGGGAATCCCTGGTCACACGAGGCACCAGCATCTCCCAGCTCCTCTTGTCTCCATTGGGTGTGCTGGGAGATGCGAGAAGCGGGGAAGAGCTTCATCTTTGCAAAGGCTGCGTTGTCTCCAGGAAAATAATAAGGAGAAAGAGTCTTATCTGAGCATGAGCATGGCCCGGGGTGGCCTCTGTGACGTCTGCTTCAGCCTGATGCTGCTCAGGTTTTTAATCTCTTTCCCAGAGCCAGAAGGCAGCGATGCAGGGGATTTTTGGCAATTTCTTTCAAGGCTTTTATATTCTGCGGGTTTCAGGCTTGCGTTCCCCCTTCCTCCACCCCTTCGCCCCTTCTGGAATGAATTGCAGTTAATTTTGGATGTTGTTGAGCCTGGAAACACATCTTTCTTGCCGCCAGCCCATTAAAAAAATATATTTACAGTTCCATAAAGCAAAGCCAGCTGCCAAGGTAACGTCCTGCTGGCTCCCTCGTGTTCCGGGAGCAGAGTAAGGATTTGGAGAGGTACTTACCTCGGTGTGCACAGGGAAGATTTTAAACCCAACAGAGAGGCTTCTACCTGAGAAAATCACTGTGTCCAGCCTGGGGAGGTGCTGGAGGAAGGCAGGGTGCCCAAGGGACCTGGGGTGCTTGGGTTCAGGGCCGAGGGATGCTGCTGTGATTCCCTTTCCTTCTCCCCTCCATCAGTCACGATGGGGATGCCTTTGGGTCTGAGTGAGAAGGGATTTCACCTTCCAGTGTGATTTTTTTTTTTTTTTTTGAGATTTCAGCCATTTTCTCCATTTTGTGTTGAAGTAGGACCTTTTCCATAGTATGGCTGTTTGGAAAAACAATTGGCCACAAAGCAGTAATCAAATCCTAGAGGAAAGCCCTTACCCAACAAGAGGTAGCAATCAAAGTGGTGGTTGGGGTATTTGGAGGGCAAAAAGGTTTCTGAAACCATGACCTACATCATACAGAACAAGGACATAAATTTCCATTTATTGGCTGAATGTTTGGGCTTTTCTGGGCAACTTTCCTACTCTGATTTTACATTTTTTCACTCTCAGGATCTGTAGGTGACAAAGGGGATGGCAAAACCTGTGTGCTCCCCTGAGAGGTTTCAATTTCCATGAGTCAGCAGGAGGGTTTTTCCATAATTCTTCCTCACATCTTCCCCATTTGAAATTTAACCACAGAGATGTCCCGATCTCTCTGAAGTGCTTGGGGCTTTCTGCTGCTCTTTTTGTATTATTAAGATAAAGCTAGAAGTGCCTTTAACTGGGTGATAGGGGGAGAAAATGTGCTCCACCTGGCACGTGGGAGTCAAATAACACAGTGGAAGTTGAAGTGGCTCTGATTTTTCTTTTGTCTCCTCAAGAAGAGCGCAAGGAGCATCCCAGGGGAAGGGAAATAGTAACATCAATCAAAACCAACCAAAACATCCCAACAACTGAAAACCACCCCAAACCTGTGCCCACCCTCCCTGCAGCCTGGGTGGGCACTCGGGCAGAGGCAGGCCCTCCTCTTTCTCCACATGAGGGGGAATTACAAGCCATATAGATTATTTTAATGGCCGTATTACTTCCAACTGTGCCTCCACCATCTGTTCTTCCCCAATTACAGATGCAAAAACCCAGTGTGTTTCCCCATTCGGGCTGTAGAGGATGAAATACAAGCGCTGTAAAAGGGTGTATATTCTCCCAACAATGCAGTTGGCACCTGTGAAGTTTTCCTGGCGCTTCTGCCGGGTCGGGATGCTCAGCCTGCTCCCTCTGCTCCACGTCCTTCTCCATGTCCTGGTCCATGGTGGCAGAGGGAGCTGTTAATAAAAGGAAGAGGCTGTTTTGCTACATGATTTGTCTAAGCTGTGCGGGGCAGCTGAATTATTAACGCTGACCAGGCATCTCAAGTGCTACAAAACTCGACAAGAACCTCTTACCTCCGGCACAGTGATAAACAGGATTGAGGCACGGTGGGAGGCAGGGAATTAAGATAGGACATCAAAGACTGGATTCCATCAAGTAAATCATGCCGTTGCTCCAGTAAAAGAGCCCCTAAATGTTTTATTAGGGATTTTCAACAACTACCAAAATTAAGATGGAAGGGATGAATTATTAAAAAATAGATTAACTAAACCAGCCGCTGAATTAAACATGAAAGGTGCCTGTCGGGAGTGGCACGGCCACCGTGTGCTGCAGGCATCTGAGTCCTTCAGCCAGGCGTGCTGGAAGGGTGTGGAGAGGGGGAACGGCAGTGCTGGGGGGATGGAGAGCCACACGCTGCTCCAGCAGGTGGGGATTGCAGTGCCAGGGCACGGAGAGGCTGGCTGCAAGGCTGGGAATGCAGGGGCCAGGTGCTGCAGGGCTGGGAATGCAGGGGCCAGGTGCTGCAGGGCTGGGAATGCAGGGGCCAGGTGCTGCAGGGCTGGGAATGCAGGCCAGGTGCTGCAGACGCAGCAAAGGAGGGGTTCTGCCTTGGGGAGATGTAGGCTGAAGATGGGCAAGGGGCAGCCAAGGAAATAATGCTGGTGCCCTGTGAAATAATGCAGGAAATGTAGGTAGGAAAAGTACCTGCCTAGAGTACTTGAGCCAGGATCTGAACTTGCTTTTCCCATGTGTTAATCTGGTGTCACCAACTCAAAACCACCTGTGGCAGGGCAGGGACTGAGAATGGCGCTGGGACAGGGACTGGGGTTGTGAGGGGCACTGGGCAGCTGCTCCTCCAGGCTGGCTGCTCATGGCATTGGATGAGGATAAAGGAGGGTTTGTAAGGGCCAGAGAGCTCCCAGGGTGGGGGAATGAGTGATGAGAGCTCCTGTGGCCCCTCCTGCCTGGACAGGACATGATTTGAGTGGTGCCAACATCTGGGAACAGCTGGAACAAGGGGTCTGTCCATGCCCCTGCAGGGTTAGGCCACATTGTTCTTCCCCTGGTTTGATTCTTGTGCTAAACCTCTCCCACCTGTTAGAGACAATATCTTAAACTCTTCCTAAAGCAGCTGCGTGACCCCAGTTTGGTGTTTCTCTGCCCTTCCAGTATGACCTGTCCTGACATTCCCCATGCCAGGGAATGGCAGCCCATGAAGGTGAAGCACAGGTGAGAACAGGAGGTGAAGAGGTTCTGTTGTCTGTGGTTTGTTTATTCCAGCCCCCGGGAGGGTCGGGAGCATTGCGCGAGCATCACCGCCAAGTGCGAAGCACAAAATGTGGCGGAAATTTCTGTTTGTTCTCCTTCTCTTTCTTCTCTCCCAACGTGTTCAAAGCTCTCACTTGGAAGTCTGCAGCCAAACCCCTGCAAATGCCAGCGGTAGTAGAACTGCTGGGAGCAATTCACAGTGTCTGCAGCAGCACTGCTTTAAGGGGCACTGATGGAACAAGCGGAGGCTTCATTCATAATAATAATAAACCGCTATTTTGCGGTTTTACGCCGCTTTTAATCTTCACAACTCAAAGGAACATTAATTAACTGTGTGGCACGGTGGGAGGCAGGTAGCTGCTGTTGTCCCCGTTTTACAGATGAGGAGGCTGAGCACTGGCACATCCTGCAGCCTGCCCACAGTCAGGCAGTATTTCACCCTCCGAGCGCGCAGACGATCCCAGAATGCCAGCTCCTGCTCGGAGCTTTATTCCTGGGAATGCTCTCCTGTGGCAGGGCGGACCCTCAGGAGTTTTGATGCCATTTGCATTTCTTTACACCCAGTTTGATTTTGGATAGAAGGAGGTGAATATTGCTGAAGTCAAATGAGAATCTTCTAATAGGAATTAGTCCAAATGCCGAAAGCAAGCTCCTTGCCCTCGGGCCAGCGACCGGGCAGAGTTCCAGCTCTGCAGTGCTCCTTCCATCGGGAGGAAAACTTGGAAAAACATGTAAAGCTCAGTCTTTGCTATGATCCCCACTTTTTGCTAATAAGCCTGGAGAAGCCTGTTTGGATAAAATGGTAAAAATACAACCCCTGACTGTTTTCCTCCTTAGAAATGCCCAGGTTTGCCTCTCCAGTGAACTCCCCAGCTTGACTATTTTTCCAAGGGTCACACTTGCAGAGGTTTGCTTCTGCTGCTGCTTGTTGGCTGAGAAATTGATGTTTTGGCCCTTGTGTGTGCAATCAAAGGGGAGTCTTGGCGTGCCTTTTGGGAGAGGCTTTGGGTAATCCTCAGCTCTCCTCACACACCACGGCAGTGTGAAGGGCTGAGGGATCCCCCATTGGAGAGGATTGGGGTGCACCCTGCCACAGATATTGGGGGGGTCAGCTCTCTCTTGCCCCCTGCCCACTCTGAGAGCCCTCCTGATGCTCACAGCTCCCCTCTCTACCCAGAAGCTGCCCCAGGCTCTGAGGGATGCTCCTGACACCCATCAGATCTTCATCTGCTGCTCCCTGATGGTTTGTGGGGTCTGTGGTGGGACCATGGAAGGCCCTGTGTCTGCGTGGCTGTTTCTATTATCTTTCAGAGGAATCAAATTTCATTTTAGGCATCCTCCACAGCCCCTCGAGGCAGACCTCGGATTAGCACAGAAGCTTTTCTGTTTAGTCTTCTTAATTAAGACAGACACTGAAATAGAAGTGGTGAGTGAAGTACGATGAGCAGGAGAAGGAGGGTGGTCCTGCAGTGTGCAAACGCTGCTCTTGTCTTTCTGCTTTACCCTTTTTTTATCTCCTGTCATCAATCTCCTGTTGCTAAATGTGCAGCTGGAGAGAGGGTTCCTAGGCAAAGTTGCTGCTGATGGATTCTGACAGATCTAATCAGGCGGGAATGGTGACGACCACGTCCTGCACCGCTGTGAATTGTGGTTCAAACCTAATATCCTTCACCATGACACGCTGTGGCAACTGAAACGAGCCTGATGGCTGAGATCTGGTTGGCCTGAGGGGAGGAATGTTCCCATCACATGCACACCTGCCCGTAGCTCCCATCATTGCCCGTGGGATTGGGTCCCTGATGCATCCCTTGCAACCTCTGCCATCCTGCAGCTCTTCTGCAGACCTTTGGTGTCTCTCCCAAGTGGTGTTTTACCTGTCTAATGCTGGGGGTGATGGCAGGACCTTACTCTCCCTCAGGGAGACCATCTCCCTGGCATCTGGTGTAGTTCCAGGGGCTGGGACTGATTTGACTGTACTTAGGAGGAGCCTAGAGCATCCCTAGATCTGTATCTAAGCTAATCCCCTAGGCTGCCTTCTCTCACCATTGGAGATCTGCTCTGGGGGGCTCAGGGCATGGATCAGCTCTTTTTCACTGCCTTTGGGCAGGGGATCAGCCACTAATGAGCCGATTTCTCTGAGTCTGGAGGACCCCAAAGTGACCATGCATATCTTGGGTTACTTTGGGTGAGCTGAATCCCCTCCTTGGCCTCTCCGAGCTGGGGCAGGGCTGGTCTGGCTGCTCCAGGAGCAGCAGTGGTCAGGTCTGAGCCCTGCACAGGCTGTGCTCTAGACAAACACCCCAACACCAACAGGTGCTCAGTAGCAGGAAAGCAGTCCCCTGTTGTCTCACCTCAGGATTTGGGTCTGGGGTCATCTGATTTAAGCACATCAGACCCTGTCCTACAGCACAGTCCCAAGGCTTGGCAGAGCCAGCACGATTCCTGCCTCCCAGGGCTGAGCTCCCAGTTTGAAATACCCTTACACGAGATACAAACATGGCCTGCTTCAGCCTCTCTGCCTTTAACCCTCTCCTCCTCAGCAAATGATGATGTTCCCTGTTCCACGTCCAACTCCCCACTCAATTTGTCTTGTTTATTGACCCAAACAGAAAGTCAATGTTTTCTTCATCTGCCATTTGCTTCAATGGCAGCCAATTTGGTTCATCCGGAAAAAAACAATGGATGCAACACAGTTTAGCGTCAGATTTTTCTCTTTTTTTTTTTTTTTCTTCTTTTTTTAGATGCTGATTATTCTTTTTTTCCTGAACACACCTGGCCCTGGACACAGCTTGCTGTGTGATATGTCTGTGGGCAAGGCTAAAAATGAGCAGCAGTTACCCCACGAGCTGCAGAGCCGGGAGGGAGCCTGCGGGTCAGCTCATTACAGGCAGGCGATGCTGCAGCCAGGGCTGCCCTGCCCTCCTGGTGGGAGCTGTTTGTTTGGGAAACGTTTGGCCTCTGGGGCTTTCGTGTGCCTTTGGAGCTCTGTCTCTTCCTCAGAAGTCCAAAGGTGATGCTTTGCAGCCATTGCCTGGATCAGAGCTTCCCAGGCCGTGGGCTCTGCGGCCGTGTTTGTGCTGGGGAGGGGTGTGGGATGTGCCTCTGATGGGATATTCGTGACACTGCAAATCAGGAAAGGCTCCCTGAAGAGAATTGCAGAGGTGCCCCAAGCGCAGGGCTGAGCACAGCCTCTGCCCCAAGGAGTTTGGGAGGTTGGGTCAGACCTCTCAGATCTGTCCAGACAGTGTCACACCAGCACAGCTTTGCAGGGGAGGTGGAAGAGGAGCCCTCCTGGCAGTGTGGGTGCAGTTTTAGGTCATAACCAATGTGATTTTATGAGATGTGGCTACTGCACTGGGTGGTCCAGACCTTCCCCAGCCACCAGTGCCCATCACCTAACCAGCAGTGGTGTCTCTGATCCTGGGCTGAGCTTGCTCAGGGATTTAAACCAGCAAAAATCTCTTTTTCTCCAGGGTAGGAAATCCTTTGCTCTGAGGTGCCCACATCTCCAGGCAAGGGTGAGATGGGTGCCCACCAGAGGCAGCAGCAGATCAGGATGCTCCTCACCTCTGGAGACCAGCCCTATGGAGGTGGTGTCCCCAGAAGGGCTCAGTGGCTTCCAGAGCAGAGTGAAAAATCCACCTGTGCTCCTTGGAGCTGCTCCTGGATGCTAGGCACCTTGGCAAACCCATTCTGCTTCGGGTGCCTAGATAAGAGCCAAGCCCTTTTGAAAAACCTGCCCAGACGGATGGAAAACCCTATGCAAATCTCTCCCCAGGTAAAAAATTAATTGGATTCTAACTTCAAAGAGCACTTGTGGAAATGAGCTGTAAATAATCGGGTTGTGCCTCAGTTCCTCTGTCTGCGGACATTCCTCTGGCTTTTTTTGAGCTGGTGAGTGTTGCTGATGGAAGGTGCTATATATAGCAGCAGAGCTATGCATATATGAGTACATATGCATAAATGTATCCCTAGTAACTGACCCAGGTGTGTGATGTTTTCTGTAATACAGCTGACAGGTTTGTTTCCCCGAAAAAAGCTCTGGTTTTGCTTCCCGTGGGCTCTCACCCCTCTCTCTGTGCAGCCATGAGCTGCTTGCTCACCCCATGCCATGGCTGGGAGCCACACGGGTTGGGATCTGCTGATCCCTGGGATGCACAGGGGCTGGTGAAGGTCACCCAGGTGTGTGTCTCCAGCAGGATGGAGATTTATGGTTTATCGGTGCTGCTCCTGGAGCTGCTGGGGTGCTCAGAGCTCGCTCCTCCTGCCAGCATTCCGCAGGAATCTGCATTCCCAGCGCTCATCCCTGCCTGTGTGGAGGTGGCTGCTCCCTGGCACCCAGTTCCCGAGGAGCTCAGCACTGTCTGTTCCCAGCGGATCGATGGGAACATCTGTGAAAAATCAGGACATGGATATCTGATCCATCAGCCCTGGCTGTTTCCTGTTTATCTGATCTAATCCTATCAGCATTTCTGAAGTGCTTATCAGCACCACATCTTGGCGCTTTGTGTGTGTGTTGGAAGCTCCCCCAGGCACTGGGCAGTGAGAGGGGCTGAGTCTGGGCTGTGGCCCCTCCCTCTCTCAGTCTGCCAAATCCAACTTTTCCCAGTGACCGTCATGAATTGCTCCAAAATCAGAAGCAGAAGAGCCCACTAGGACAAAAAACTTGTCCAAAATACCCCTGAGGGCTGTGAAAGAGAAAGAAAATCCCAGTGAGTCGTTTGTGCCTAAATGGAGGCTGAAGTGTGAGCCCCAAGCTGGCATTTTCTATCTTGCCATGGCAAAATGCTTGGGATGACCAAGGTCCCCCTACTGGACCTGTCCCATGGGACACTGTAGGACATCTCTGTGAGGCTGGGGGACTGTGCAGCAGGAGATGGAGCCTGCACATGGCCTGGGGTCCTTCCTCTTGTCTTTCTGGCCTCACCCGCAAGCAAATTCCCAATTTCTAGGCCAGGGAAGCAGGGTGCAGAGATGGAAAACGGCACAGCCAAGTTCTTGTTTGGGCTAGAATATATGTCTGGTTTAAATGGGAAAATCCTTTAGCTCATGCCTTGGGAGTGCTGAACAAGCCAGGACCTGAAATCATGGTTTGCTGATGGCTTGGAAGGGCAAAGACAGAGGGAAGGTGACTGATGCTCCCTTTTTCTCTGACCTCCCACGTTGGGAGTGGATACAGGTGAGGAGGTGAGGAGATGCCCAGAGCTCCTCACAGCACTGAGTTTAACAGCAATTTTGCTATTAATGACATTTTTTGCCATGCCACGTAGAATCCATGTGAATCTGTGTTGTATTTGAACCAGCCTAGGCAGGGCTGCAATTACTGCCTGGTACTGGGGTGGCCTGACCCATCTCATGATGTTTTCAGCGTTCAATAATTTAGGGCGAGAGATCTCAGGCCTTCTGTCTCAGCTTTTGCTTGATTGCTTGTTTTTCTAAGATTTCTCTTTCTCCCCCCAGGCAAAACTGTTGCAGAGGATTGAGGCAGGCGTTTTGTGGAGGGTCCCTCTTTATTGGAGGCGAAGAACCACCTTAATTTGTCCGGCTCAAAAGTGCTTTTGAAAAACCTGAATTGCTGCGCACAGCGTGAAGCTTTGTTTGATTTTAACAGTGAGAGCCAGCAGCAATTGTCCGTGCCCGAGCACGGAGACAGCAGCTGGCCAAAAACACTGAATTTGGGGCTGGTGGGGAGGGGGAACTGGGAGAATGGGGGAGAGGGGTGGGCTATACTGGGACAAGCAGGGAAGAGCCTGCCCAGGTGATTTTGCCCCAGGGATTCTGCCCACCAAAGGCTGAGTGTTGCTGTGTCCTGCGGCTGCTGATGGAAAATGTCCTCTTTTTCCAGGCTGAACCTCCTCCTCCCTGCCTGGAATAAAACCCCCAACAGGCTTTTCTTCAGCAAATGTTATCAAGTTTGCAGAACTCCAGAGCTGGGAGGTGCCAGGGTCGGTTTGCTGTGCAGCCTTCAGGCATCCCCTCTGTGCATATGCATTATGGAATCGTCTTTAATGGCATGATCATATCCGAGTTTTTCACCTTTGCCTCGCTCAGCACAGCTGATGAACCTGCTCTGGGAATGATCTGCATTAATGTGAAGCTGTAAAAACTTCAGCTGAAGTCAATGAGAGCTGTACTTTGAGCAGGGAAAGTGTCATTTAAAGCTAAGCACTCTGAAAAATCACATCTAAATGTCTCAGATTTGGTGCACGTAACGGAGTGGATGTTTTTTACATCACTGTGCCTGTGCCCTAGCTCCCTGTCTGTAAAATGGGGATGATAACAGGGAGATTGGGAACTTAATCACTTTATTTGTTGTGAAATACTGCTGCATCTTGGTGTTGAGTAAAGCATAAGCAAGCCATGAGGAGCTAAGTAATTGTGCATGCAGAACAGCGCCTGGATAGAGTACAATAAAGTAGAAGCTATGTGTCCTCCAAGGAAGAGAAAACAGGATACTGAGAAGCTGCAGATGAAGTCGTTTGCAGGGCACTGAGAAGCTGTGGATGTTTGTAGGTACCATGGGGTGGGTTTTGGGAAGCCTGAACTGAGGTCTGGACTGTTTCAGGCATCCAGGGGCTCCTGGCTGCAGCTTGGCACCGTCACCTTTGGCATTTGGGGAGAGATAGGCCCTTAGGATAACCCTCCTGTATGGGGTCTTGGAGTCAGCACCCTCATCACATGCAGAATTACTGGAGACTGAATTAAGGTTGTCCTGGCAGCCTTAATTCTCACATTTCCATAAGTTTGGGATATGTGGCATCACAACATTTATAATTTCTCCCATTTCCTTAAGTTTTGGGTGTGTGACATCATGACCTATCCAATTCCATGCATTGCACATTTTCCATGTGCCCAGGCCAGTGTGTACCCACACTGCATGGCCATGGCTCCGTTCTTGGGATTCCTTATGGATTTTGGCATTTCCCTGGCAGTGCCCATCGCGTCTGCCAGGGTGGTCAGGGGGGACACGATGCTTGGCAGTGCTGTTTTTTCTCCTGGATGGTGTCCCGAGGTGCTTGGTGTGGGATTTCTGTCCCACTGAGAGCACTTGCTGTGCTCCAAGCCCCTGTACCATCCCATCCCATCCCATCCCATCCCATCCCATCCCATCCCATCTCATCCCATCCCATGGATCCCACCCCATCCCATGTCTTGATGCTAAGGTTCCTGACACACAGGAGCATCCAGCACATGGGAAATGCATCCTGCTGGATTTGGGATGGATTACAGACTGCAGGGAAGCAGGCACCAACACATGTAATTCCCAGCACGCTTCTTGACTGTGCTTTGCCATCCCTCTTAAGGCTCCTGTGCCTTTTCTTAACCCTCCCAGCACTGACGTTGCCTGGGAGACTGAGCCAGCACCTCCTGCATTTCCTTTGGCTTGTGCAGGGTTGAAACAGCATCCACGATCTTCCCTGAAACAGGAAAAATGCTCAGAATTAAAACTGTCTCGTTTAATTCATCCGTGATACCCTGGTCCTTCATCTGGCAGAGCTGTGCTGGCTCCAGGGGGGCTTCAGTGGGGTGCAGGGTCCTTGTGAACCCCAACATCCCTTGGGATGTGCTTCCCGAGCTTGCTTTTATCCCGGTGTGTTTGTTTTCGCTTTGCTTTGCTGTAATTAAATTCCCGGCCCTTCTGCTTGCAGAAGTGAGCTTCAAAACGCTCCGGCGGAGGTGTGGTTTTATTGAATCTCTGGCAAATTATTGAAGCTTGGTGGGGAATTTTTCACACTTTCAACCTCAAGGTTTTTGGGAGAGCGTTTTTGCAAGTGTTTATTATAGTATTGCCACAAGAAGCGAGACTAGCCGGAAAATTTATAGCAAGCAGCTCATCAGCTGTGGAATGTCAGCACAGCAGCGTTGAAATGCCTTCTCCAGCGTCACTCAAGTGAGGATGATTTCTCCCAGTTGAGGACCTGGATAGTGGTTTTTCTTCAAACCTTCCAGCGCTATCACAGTGGCTGAGAAGTGGCTGTCAGTGTACTGGGCAGAAAATCACTTTTTTCCGACATAAAATAATAAATCTGATGCAGGCACAGCGCTGGGAAACCTCGTTAAAGACGGGAGCTTCAGCATGCCAAAGTTTCAGGCTGTGAAGTGCCCGAGTAATAAGCTGCCACCACCTCATGAGCTCCTTTAATGCTGGGGATGGAGATTAACTTTTCCAGAGCGTCCCAGCTTGGTCAGCGTGTGGACAGACAGACCTCTTTTGCTCACGGTTCAGTGCTGTGGGAGATGGTTGCTGCCTTCCCTGCAGATGTGGATATTAGGAAAAAATCCTTCCCTGTGAGGGTGGGCAGGCCCTGGCACAGGTGCCCAGAGAAGCTGTGGCTGCCCCTGGATCCCTGGCAGTGTCCAAGGCCAGGCTGGACAGGGCTTGGAGCAGCCTGGGGCAGTGGGAGGTGTCCCTGCCATGGCAGGGGTGGAATGAGGTGAGCTTTAAGTTCCCTTCCAACCCAAATCATTCTGTGATTCCATGATTAAATGTTGTAGTGGATGCAGGAAGGGGCTGTTGAGAGAATGGTCTCCTGCTGCAGGCAGAATAGAAATTAAAAGGGTTGAAATCCCAGAAAAAACGTATTCTGTTAAATTGGAGACCACTTTTCTCAGGTGATCATTTATTGCGTGCTCATTATAATTTGGGTGTTTAACTGGATGGCCCTCAGTACAGAACAGGCGAGCCTGTGGTGCAGCAGACCCAGCTGGAACTGTAGTGTGAGTGTGGGAAGTGCTAAAAGTACTAAAAATAACTTGGAAAACATCTTCAGTTGGCCATCCAGCAGCGGTGAGCGCTTTCCATCGTCTTCTCTTGTTGCCTTGGCTGCCTGTCTTAAATGTGAGGAAAATCACATCCAGTGAACAGAAGCTGGGAATAAAAATGAATGTTTG
This sequence comes from Origma solitaria, assembly GCA_013397895.1. Taxonomy (NCBI): domain Eukaryota; kingdom Metazoa; phylum Chordata; class Aves; order Passeriformes; family Acanthizidae; genus Origma; species Origma solitaria. The sequence goes on along the minus strand of VZRL01004997.1, from coordinate 332,545 downwards.
TGACACACAGGGGGTCCTGGGAGGGGGAAGGAGTGGCTGTGCCTTTGCTGAGGGCAGGAATGTCACGTGCTGAGTGTGGAGCTGGGGGTGGTGGCACTGAGGGGTCCCCAGGGCTCTGCCTGCAGCAAAGCTCCCAGCCCCATGTGCTGGTCAGTCCTTTGCTCTGAATCTGGGTTTTGCAGCTCCAGCTTGGGGTTTTATTGGTTGTTTGCATTTTTAAAAAATGTGCTTGTGATTTTTGCAGTGCACCCTCAGCTGGGATCCGTGTGTGGATCACCCTTTGCACCCATTTCTGTGATGAATTTTGCTGGGCATCGTGTGGGACCTGCTCAGAGCTGCTCAGGCAAGCAGCAGCTGGGCTGAAAAATGCAGAATCTGGGTGTAAATTGCTCTGCCCTGGTTTGCAAGTGCAGCAGCTCTGAAGTTCTCTGTCCAATGGAAGTAGGAAGGAGTGCAAGGAGCAGGGCACGAGGGATAGGGTGGTTTAGGGTGAAGCTGCAGGTGACACAGCATCACACCCTGTGCTGCTAGTGAGCCCTGTCTCTAGAAACTCCTCAACCTCAAGCTCCCACCCTGATCCCTCTCCAAACCCAGCTTAGGAAGCAGATGGCACTGGCTTAGTCCCCAGCTTGCATTCTTTTCTTTATTTTTCTCAGCGATGGTGAACTTTGTAAGGCACTGAAGTCTTTAACCATTAGCAGGCAATAAAAAGGGGCAGCAGAGTTGGATAACACCCACTAATCCCCTTCAGGATGCGCTGGAGAGAAGAGCTACTGCAAAGCTCCAGAGCTTATTCTGGGATGAGTGCTTTGGAGGCTTTGAGAATTGCATGGTGTTGGTATTTCATGAATAAATAACCCCCAGCGGTATTTGTCGGTGAATCTGCTTCATTAATGAGACCTGGAACAAAGGGAGAGAGGGTGGTGAAAAGTGGTTTTGAGGGAATCCAGGCGAGTGCAGGTGGTGGGAGGTGGGATGGGGCTGTGTGAGGATGGGTGCCATGGTCTGCACCATGGGAGCAGAGTCAGGAGGGGAGCCCTGCTATACTGGATGTTTGTGGCACGAGGAGTTGATAGAAAATTGGGTTTTACTGAGGCTGGGTGTGTGTTAAGTGGGTCCTGGCAGGGAGAGGAGTGTGTTTCATTTAGAACTCTATCATTTGGGCATCTGCAGGTGTCTTTGGGAGGGCTGGAGTATTAAAGAAAGAGCATGTGCCTGTGTTCACAGATATGCAGTGCTTGTGGAGAGGATCTGACATTAGAAATTAGGTCGCTCACTCCAAAATGCCCTTTCTGATGGGACCTGACATCTGCTTCGGGTCAGTGATGGATTGCCCCATCCTCCTGTACTCCAGGTGCTGAGCCCTGCCTGCTCCCCAGGCTTTTGGCACCTGGGTCCAGCCAGCGCCAGTGCAGCTTCCCCAGGCTCTTTGATGTCACCACACAGACACAGAGCCTGTCCTTGTCCACCCCACCCTGTCACAACGGATCCGGGGCTTAGTCACCGAAATCCAGCACGGAGAGATGGAGAGCAAGAGCTGTTCTTTTGCAGGCAGCTTGTTACTGCAGGGAAAGTGATTCATGCATCAGGGCTGGTCTCGTGTGGCACCCGGGCGATGGTGGGGATGGCTGTCCCCGCTGGGCTCCCTGCAGTGGTGGCCAGATGCTGCCATCGCTCCTCAAGTGTCCCCTGCCTTGTCAGCACCGCGTTCTCTGCAGGGCTGGCTCTGGAATTTGGGAACAGGAGCCCCATTCGGTGGGCAGGGAAGGACAGGCAGGGGTCACTGCCAGAGCTGTGTGGGTGGGATGTCATCTGCTCCATGCACGTGTCGCTGCAGAAGGCGACACGGTAATTAATGACTGCTCCTGGCTCCCAAAATTAAAAGGCTGGCAGTGCCAGGGGCTGGGCAGCACCTGCCTGCACTGTGCCAGGCTCTTCCAGCCCCTCCAGATGAAAGTGGAGTTTTCTCCCAGCTCACTCTGATCATCACATCAGCCTCTCGTGATATGCCATCCCGTCAGGGCTGTGTTGAAGTGATGCTGCTCTAAAGTAACGATGGCCACCGCAGAACCGACCCGGCCGAGCAGCCTCCCCCGTGTACCCTCACCCTGCTCCTCTCTCAGGTGACACTTGAACACTTCCCTGTGGCTCTGCTGCCCAGCTCCCGGCGAGGTTAATATTTTAATACGCTTAATGGCTCATTGCAGCTCTCCAGCCCTGCCCGGGCTTTGGCAGGGGTCATCCATTATGCCAGGCTCTGGAGAGCGAGTTTCCTGTTCCCATCCTCAGCCCTCCCCAGGGCAGGAGGTCGGCTTGTGCTTCCAAGTTTTAATTAAAGCATGACGAGTTGCCCTTGCCAGCCCCAGCCTGGTGCCATGTGGGATGAGCCAGTGTCTCCTGACAGAAATCTGTCTCTCTGGAACAACCCTGAGCAAGGACCCAGCCCCAGGATCTCATTTCCACCACCCGAAGCAGCTCTAGCTCCTCACCTCCTTCCAGGGACGTGACCCAAATCGTGGCCCAATGGAGAAGCCAGGAGGGAGGATGGGAGCTTGGTTCTCCTTGCAGTCCACCCACGATGAGAAACCCCCTGGGAGGACCAGATGGGGCTGAGCTTTTTGGGGTGGGTGGTGGAGGAGCTGTCATGGTTTATTGGTTTTGGCTTTTTAAAAAAAATTCTCCCGACATTAATAAACAGTGGGTTTGGTTAGTAAATAATATCCCCTTCCTCCCCCCACCCCATCTCTCCAGCATAAATCTTTGCTCTGATCTAATATATCCTGCCTTTCTCATTCCCTCATGTCAGAGGAGCTGCAGATCCTGGTGGGAACAGAGTGCTAATAGAAAACGGCCTCTAAAGATATTTGAAACATGACCAAGAAAGGACAGAGGGAGATTCATCTCCAAATATGCTGGAAAATCTAGGAGGTGGGCCAAGAAAGGGAGAATATCAGGAGCTTGATTGCTAAGAGTAAAAAGTTAATTGGGAAGCATTAATTGGGGTGAGAGCAGGCAGCGCAGACATCAATTTGCTATGTGGGGCACCACGGTGGACACTGAGCTGCCCTGGTGCTTGGATAACTCATCCACCCCAGCCCATAGGGATGTGCCAATTTACTATTTCTTGGTGCTTTTAATAGTGTTTTTCTTGTCAAAAGTCCCGACTTTTGAATCCTGTGATTTCCTTGAAACTCAGAATCTGAAAAATCATGATGTCAATACTGCACAGGGCTTTATTTGGGTTTGGTCTCTGAGGAGTTTCTAGCCCTTGACTTTGCAGGGAAAAGCTTGGTTATACCCTAAAGGCTCAGAAAGCAGAAGGCAAACTTAAGGGAGGAAAATATGTAAAAAAAATACAAAACCCCAAAACAGCGCAGCGATTGATTTATTTTTAAAATCCCATCATTTTGGTGCCAGTTTCATTATATTCTTTTTGAATGCCTGACTCATGGTTTTTCCGAGCGCTCGGTGTTGGCAGGGCTGTGTGCGTGAGTGTGACGGCGGTGTGTGAGCTCAGGGGCCCTCTGCTGATAGAGAACGCAGGGCTGCTTCCACACAGCACTGCCCTGGCCCTCCAGGGCTGATGAATATTCCTTTAGTGCTATTTCACTGCCAAGCAGGGTGTTTTCAAATTAACCCCCCCCAGAAAAGGGGCACTAGCGCTGGGCTTTGAGTCATTGTGCTGATGGCTGAGCAGGGGAGATGCTCGAGGAGAATAAACCACCCAGCATTGCCTCGGGGGTATTGAGGTCAGAGGGGTCAGGGTTAATTCGCAGCCTCCTGTGTGTAAAGATCTAATAAACATCCTGTGCAGGTCAAACCTGTCACTATCAGTGGCTTGTTCTGTGACCTTTCTCTCTCTCTGATCACTTTGTCTCTCTCCTGTCAGTGAGAGGGTGACGGGTTCTGTTGCCCAGCATGGGTTGTGGGTATTGGTTAATGGATAAACTGTGCTATGAAGATGAAGAGTATCTTGGGAGATGCTTAAAGCTCTTGACAAGCATTTGTGTTCCTTTTGCAGGAACCCAGCAGAAGGCAGAGTGCCTGAATGCTTTGTCACAGGCGAAATCTGCTGCGTGTGCAGCTCCGAGAGGCAGGGCTGGGAGCTCCCCAAGGCTTCACATGGCCCTGGAATTATTCCTAGGTGTTCATGCTTAGGAGAGAGGTGTCACAGCACAGGCACTGCCTGGGGCTTTGCCCATCATGGGCTGGAGCAGAGCGGCAGAGCTGTGCCTGCACCCATCCCTGCCTGATCTGCTCCACATCCCCATCCCAGTGAGCATGGAGCCAAGTTCCATGTGTTTTTCCAGCTTTGGCAGTGTCCCCAGGTGATGGACGGGGTATGGATGCTCAAGGAGGCTTGGCCCAGCTGTGAAACATTCAGGAAGAGTTTTATGGCTTTGGATTTGCCATTGTCTAGGGTAGGGTTGGATTCACACCCAGCTCCAGGCTACCAATAAAGCATCTCCCAGTTGCTGCTTTGCATAAAACTGGTGGATGGTGTCTTTGAAACCCCATGACTGATTGGTTCTATGAAGGATGCCAGAGTTATGCAGCAAATTTATTACATTGCATAATCACAAAGCCCTCATTTTCTTGGGCAGCTTCCTTTGGCTCGGCGTCGCTCATCAGGATGCAGGGATTTTGCCAGAGCAGCTCTCTGTGGATTGCCCTGCCCGTGCCATGCTCTCCAGCTCCCTGCCAGCCCTAACCGTGCCTTTTCTCTCCAAGGGAAGAAGCGATGCTGTCCACCTACTTCGAAACCATCAATGACTTGCTCTCCTCCTTCGGGCCCGTCCGGGACTGCTCCCGCAACAACGGCGGCTGCACCCGCAACTTCAAGTGTGTTTCGGATCGCAAGGTGGACTCCACGGGCTGTGTGGTAGGTGCTGGGGCTGTGGGGTGGGTATTGGGGTTATGGGGTGTGGGTGTTGGGGCTGCAGGGTAGGTGCTGGGGCTGTGGGGTGAGTGTTAAGGCTGTGGGGTCCCCTGGGCTGGCCTTTGGTTTGGGGACAAGCCAGAGGGAGTTGTGACCTGCTTCCTCTGGCCCAGGGCATGTGTGTGCTGGAGGATTTCCCACACTCCTGGGGCCTTCACAGCAAATCACAAATATCTTAAGGGCTGCAGGGAAGCAGCTTGGGTGCTCAGATGTGCAAAAGAAAAACTGCTTGAGGCTGGCGGTCATTTTCCTGCTTGTCAAGAAGCAGGGGTGGAAAGCTGCCTCGCTTTTTCTCCTGCCTTGGTCTTCCCAGCGTGGAAGAAAAATGCAGCATCCCCCATCCTCTCCACCTCTGGGCATCTCTGACACCCTCAGGGTTTTGATTTGTTTCTGAACATGCTCACATCTTGCCAGACAATCTGCTGCGTCCCAGGTTTTGCAGAGTCCAGAAGATCTTCTAGACCCTACACCATTACTTTTGGGCGGAGGCTCTGAATCATAGACTCCTAGAAGTGTTTGGATTTGAAAGGGCCTTGAAGGTCATCTTGTTCTAACCCCTTACCGTGGGCAGGGACAGCTTCCACTAGCCCAGGTGACTCTGAGCCCTGTCCACCCTGGCCTTGAACACTTCCAGGGAGCTGTTCCCACCAGTGAGGCACAGAGAAGTTTTCTTGTGCTTCCAGCACCTCGCCCAGCCCTGACCCATCCCACCCTGACAGCAAAGCCATCCCTTCCCTGCGTGACGAACCCATGGGCGTCCAGTGTGGCACAGGGCAGAGCCCTGGGGAGCAGGGCACACCTGGCACATCCCTTTTTGTCTGTCTGGTGGTGAAGCCCCTGCCTGCCAGGAAGCCCTGGTGACCCCCGAGGGGGTTCAGAGCTGTCACCTGCTCCACCAGCCCCTCAACCACACTCTCACTGCTCCTAAACCCCCAAAACCCTCCTCTCACTGCAGGCAGAGCCCCCCCACCCCGCCCCATCCCTCCCGTCTCAGCAGAGGCAGGAGATAAGTGTCTCTTTATTTATTGAAGATGTTTGTACACGGCAGCTGGGAAAGGTCAGGCTGCAGCCGTGCTGTCCCGGGGGGGAGGCGTTTTCATTATCCCCTTCTCAGGTTGCTTGTTAAGGCCATTTAGCACAACAGTCTGATGTGTCACCAGCAACGCCTGGTGCCATTTCCCCCTTGCCGCTCCTCTCCCCTTCCTCCTTTTCCCATTGTCATTTTTTTTCTTTGTGCCCTTTTCCAGGGAGCAGCTGCTTTTCTAGTCTTTTGGGGTGTTTCCCTCCCTTTTTTGGGTGTTATTTTGCTGTGAATGCCACTGTGCTTGCCCAGGCACTGTCAGAAGCAATCAGGGCTCTGATCGCCCCACGCCACTGGGAAGTGATGCCTCTTTTTGAAGTCAGGATATATTCAGATAGAAATTGTCAATAAATTGCAGGCCTAGAGCTGGCATGTGGAGAGGCAGAAAAATGTGTCACTTGGGGAAAACACACCCCAGCTTCTACAATGCCTGACAGAGGCTGTGTGCGAAGAGAATGGACCATGTAGAGCGGAGGGAGAAGGGAGGAGCAGCAGGAGCATTCTCCTGGAGTGCATCCCCTCCCCGAGAGCCTGAAAACCCTCATGGGTGGGCTGGGTGATGCTCACGATGCTGAGTGGGATCACAGGGAATGGGAGTGGAGTCTCAGCACTCACACAGCCTTGGTTTGGGACATTCTGGTGCTTTGTTTGGGCTTCCAGCGCAAGCAGGGATGGGGTCATGTGCTGCAAATTTTCAGAGATGTCAGTTAGTTTTGAAGCTGAACTGCTGTGAACTCAATTTGCCAATTTGGTAAGTGCTATGGGCAATATCGGGATGTAATTTAATTAAGCTATCCCCTTTTTATAGAGTTCAGGGAGCATTTGCCTACTAATTTTAGCACTAGGTTTGCTCCAGCTTTACTCTGGACACAGATTTGCAAATCATGACATGTTGTTAATCTCTACCAGTCAACAGTTTATTAATTTGCTGAGGACCACAGAAGTATATAATCAGTGGTTCATCAATCAAGGCTAAATCCAACAAATGTTCCAGGCAGGTACTGAGCATAAAATATACATGCAGCCTTGTAAGCAATTAATACACCACAGAGCTGGAGCCGAGCGGCTCAACCAGGGAGCAGCACAAATCTCAAAGATTTCTTATTCCTTTTATATATAATCATCATCTGTTACCAGTTCCTTCGTGCCCTTAATACAGCTTCCAGTAATTCTGCGAGGACTGGGATGCATTTATCTCCGGGTTTTTAGCGGCGTGGGCTCTGCCATTACCTAATTGTTTGGCCTTAAAAGGTCTCGGTTAAAAAGTCGAGGGCGGATTGCTCGCAGCTCGTGCTGGAGTCTGGCTGAGTCTCCTTGGGCTGATGATGGAGAGAAAAGAGGATGTTCCTTTGCTCAGTTAAAATCCTGCTTTTTAGGCATTTCCTGAAGATCCTAAAACCTCTCCAGCGGTGTCACCACCCACAGGGGTGGCAGCTCCCCACCTGCCATCCCCCACTTCCCATGGGATCCCTTTTTCCCCCTCATCTCATGGTTTTCTGTTAGTTTTATGTGTACCCAGTAGATGGCATGAGTGCATAAAGGGTTTCAGCAGTTCTTTTCTTATCGGAGGCCTTTTTTAATTCAGGTAATTTTAAGAATTAGCAGCTGTAACCTCGCTAAGACCTTGGCATCACTAACTGGAGCCTTGAGTCTGAGCCCTAAGGTAACCAAACAAGCCCCAAACTCTAGAAAACCTCCTCCTGTGCTGTTTTATCTTGTTGTACCCTAGAATTGCTGATGGATCTGGTCAAGCTATGGGCATTTCCCAAGAAAATAAAATCCCAATGAGTTTCTCTGAATCCGGTGCCTCTGCACATTGAGTCCAGTGTGTGTTTCACAGCATCTTGCAGGGATCACAGCAAACCAGGAGAAAGTGTGCTGGAGGAATAATTCATACTATATCCTATAAAGGAAATACTGCTGATCCTTTCCACTGGCACGGTGGTAGCTGCACAGCCTGGAGGGAGGATGCTGAAGGAGGGAAAATGCTTAACCCTCATGTGTTGGTGATTTATAATTTGAGATGAAAACCTGTGAATTGGCCCTGAGAGACCAAAGGAAACACCTGCATCATGGCTTAAATTCAGGTTTTCCCAGCTGTCTCTCAGATTGGCTTTGCTCACTGGTGCCAGTGTTCTCTTCCACCTGAAGAGAATGGGTGCAATGCTTGCATTTACAGCCTTGTGACCATGAGCATTTTTGAGCCTAAAAGGCAGGATTACAGCCCCAGGAAAATAAGAGGGGTGAGGATTTTTTCCCAAAGGAAAGGGGGATTTGGTCTTAGCACATGAGCTGGACAAGGAGATACTCTGTTCTTTCCCAGAGCACGTTGGCATCGCTGTGGGAGGAGGCAGCAGCAGGTACAGGTGGGCAGTGAAGGTGTCTGAGCCCATGGTGCCTCCCAGGATGGGGTCTCCTCACTGGGAGGACCTCCTGGAGAAGCAGAAGGGCACGAGCTGCCCTGTTGGGGGTGAGGAAAGCAACTCGGGGTCCTGTGCTAAGAATTATCAGAATTAGCCCCTTGTTTGTTAAAGGTGAGTGGCCTTGCTGCAACAAGAAGGGGGCATGTGGTGTGGTCTGATGGTTCTGCAACATCTGTGTGCCTGCAGATGTTGGGGAGTTGGTTCTTTAAATCAAATTAGAGTGCCACAGGGGCCAAGGATGTTGCAGTGGATGTGGAAGGGCTAAAGCATGCTCCAGGATCCATCCCACCTTGGGAGTGGTGTTGGCAAGAGCCTGGGGAGCCTTCCCAGCCCGGGCAGAGGGTTCTGTTCTTCTGCACAGGCATGAAATCCTGCTGATCCTCACTGGCTCTCCTCTCACAGGGTCAGGTCCCTCTGGCAGAGATTTATTTCTAGCTGGAGCACGAGAAAAGTACAGTTTGCCCACAAGGATGCTCTGATCCATTCCTCCCTGCGCTGGTGAGGGGAGCCCATGAGGAAGGAGGGAATTTGCCTGGCTCAGGAGGATGCAGGAGGGAGAGCATCTACCAGAGAGTCACTTAATGAAGCTGTGGCCCACGGTGACACCAGCGTGGTGTTGGTCCCAGCCTTTTTAGACACAGAAGGAAGAGAAATTTGGCTTGGTCCACACAGGCATCTAAGCCTTAGCGCAGCTTGTCTGGGGCTAATCCTTGCTTTGCTCTCTCCCACCTCAGTGAGGCTGTTCCTCACTGCGGCAGAGAAATGGCTTAATTTAGGAGTGTAGCTGTTTCGGGGAGAAATGGGATTAAAAATGAAGGAGCAGGGTGGTGGCTGCTGCTTTGGTCTCCTCCTTCCAGCGCAAGTCACCCAGGGGTGGCTTGGGGACCATGGGGAGATGCTTTGAAATTATGCGGGTGATGCTGAGAACTTATTTTCCTGGGGGAAAAATGGGTTTTTTCGGAGTTTCAGCCCAAACCAAAATGCTGCACAGAAATGCCTCACACACGTGAAAATTCCAAAATACTTTAGTTCAAAACAATTCCTTTCCGTAAAAGAGAGGGAAATGTTTGATTCCACCATTATCATCTGGAGCTTTGTTTTATATTGCTTTATCCCAGTGTATAGCCTGAAATAAAAACAAAATTAGGCGGTAGAAACCAAAACATTTCAACCTTGTCAAAATTAAATGCTCTCCTAATTTCCCAATGAGTTTTGAGATGTAATTGATTGAATCCCACAAAGCACTTAAGCTTCATCAAATCTGCATTTTTCTGACAGACAATTGTTCATTGAAAAATAAAAACTTCCCGTCCCTGCCTTGAGAGGCACCTAGCTAATTATGGGAGAGATGCACACACCAGGGAGGGAGATGAGGAAACCAGTCTCTCCTAATCCCTTTAAAGTCTCGCTGGCTCCCTGGAGCAGGAGCTGACTCCTTTTGCACATTGAGGTTGGAAGCAGGAGCCCTCTGAGCTCAACAGCAAGCTCCCCTCCAAGGAAGCTGTGGTTTTGGATTTTATCTCATTAATCCAGGTAAATACCTGTGTGGAAAATGGGGTTTGAGGAGGAAAGGGTGGCGAAGGCTGGTGGGGTTGGTGCTGGTGGTGGGTGGGAGCAAACCTTTGCTTTCAGAGGGGGTTTGCACCTCGTGGGCGAGGGGTGGCTGATCTAAAAGCAAGTGGAACAGCTCAGGAAGCACCAAGGTGAGCTGGAGGTCTCTGCCTGCATGGGGAAGGAGTAGTTTGGGTGATAAAAGCCCTGTTTTCTCCAGTGTTAGCTTTCTCAGCGGTGTTTCTTGAGAGCTTGGCTGGTGCCCCTCTGCTCCTCAGCAGCTGGAGGTGCTTCGTGTGTTGTGGTCTCAGCTGGGCTGGGCTTTGGGACTGGTTTGGGATAGAGGATTTGGTGTGTAGTGTTGTGGCTGGGCTGCACTCTGGATGTCAGGTGGGGCAGGGGTTAAATTTCTGTTTTCCTGGAGGTTTTTAGGGGGTGCCAGCCTCTGGTGTGACCAGAAATGCCCTGATGGGCAGGAGATGCCAGAACACCCCAAATGTGCTGTTGGTGACTTCTGGAAGCAAATTTCCTTGCTCCAGGAGCTCTGAACGCTTCTTCCTGTGTGCGTGGCAGAAAGAAGCGTTCAGAAACAAATCACTCTCACTTGGAATTGAGATGCAGACATGCACAGAGTGACTTCCCTGAGAAGGTTCACTGGAGTGGTGGCCAGGGGCGAGGAGATGCTGCCTCATCTCCTCCATGGATCCCCCACCCCACCGTCACAGGGGGACCAGTGAGAAGCACAAGCAGCATGTTCTCAGGAGCCTGCAAGACAGATGGGTTTGATTTTCTAAGGCTAAAATAATGATTGATGATCTTTAAAGGGAAAAGGAAGCAGGGGAAGAGGAAGGAGGGGGGAAAGAGTGGGAAGATAATGACTGTTATTTCAGAAAACAGTTGTAATGTTCCCCTCTGGGAAGGATGTTCCCCCACAGTGGGGTGTCAGGAAGGGCTCTGCCACAGCTGGGCTTGGTGAGGACATCCCTGCCCCGAGGAGGTGAAGCAGGGGTGGCTCTGGAGAGCACTTTAGCAAACAGCATTTTGGCCTTCTTTTATCCAAATATTGGGATAAATCTCACACACAGAGACTGGGCTGCGTACAGCCAGATTCTGTCCTGCTGCTGCTGAGGAGCTTTGCTCACCAGGGGCCTCTGGGTCAAGAAAATGAAGGCAGAATGNTATATATATATATATATATGGACACAGAGGGGTTTACTGCATTTGTATCATTTCTGAGCTCCAACAAGCAAATAAATACATGCCAGTGCATAGTTGGGAGCTCATTAAAATGCTGGCACTTGCTTGTACCTCAGCAGTGCCTGGGATTAATGTTTTTGTCTCACGCTGAGGAGGTTCCTCGGGGACAGGTGAGGATGCCTCGGCACAAAGGGGAGTCATTAGGGCCTTTGGGAATGGTGCTCGGTGCCCTGTGGCATTGAGCCACCAGCTGATTGTGCAGCCTTGGGCCAGCAGTGCTGGGGATGCAGCTTGGGATGTCATCCCTGGAGCCATCCAGCCATGGGAATGGCACCTGGAGCAGCACCAGGAGTGGGCTTTGGTGGCAGCTTCCTTCTATTTTTTATATGTTTTAAGAGACAGGGATTCAGACTTGTCTGTACCCTGAGCATCACCTCCAGCACTCTGACACAGAAATCTCTGACTAGAAGGCTGCTGTTGTTGAGAAAACAGAGTGGAATAACAAAAAGGGCAGTTTACTCTCTACAGAAACACTTTATTAGGTATTCTGGTTTTTTAAACTTAATAATGGAAGAGAAGGAGCTGAGCTGAGCAGCTCAGGCAGGCAGCTCAGATGGAGGAGAGCGGGTGTGCTCCCATCCGGGGGATCTGTGTCGGGAATGATTTTCCTTCCCGTGACCCCTTGCTCATCTCACTGCTAATGAGCTTTGTAAATGAGAAACTGAGCAAAGGCCCCTTTTTTTACCTTACATGAGCAGGGACTTGTCCAGGTATTCATTTTCCTAAGGCACGATCAGTCTCGCACAGGTTCTGCTGTGTGCTTGTGTTCTTTCCCCCAGTGATGATCCTCCTCCCATTGTGTTTGCTCTGGGGATGGTGGTGGTGGGCAGAGGAGCTGTGCCCAGCCCTGGTGGTGGCAGGAGGCCACACGGTGCCACACGCTGTGCTGGGTGACAGCAATGGGCACAGGCATCCCATTTTGTTCCAAACCACTGCCCCGGGGATCAACAAGGCTGGACCTGGTGTATTCCCAGGGGTGGCTGTGGGCATGTGGCAGCAGGTCCTGCCAAATCTGCCACTCCGTGTCACCTTGGAGATGTCATTTAAAAGGGAAAAAAGCCTGTTTTGCAAAAAAAGAAAAAGATAAAAATAGCACTTCCTATTCAGCACATCCATTCCTTGTGTGTACTCAAAATTCATTTGCTGACTGCAATCACAGGAATGAGGACCTGGGTGTTCTGGGATGGGAAGGGATGGGCTGGTGTCCAGCTGTGGAGCTGCTGGTGGTTCCTTCTTCTCAAACCCCTGGGCGGCAGCAGGGCTGGAGCATTGGAGCTGAGGGTCATGTTTAGCCTTTGGGACCTGTGTTATCAGTGCTAACATGCAACAAGGCAAGAAAGTTTTCTTTTCCAATGCCAAGGGCAATTTTCAGGGCTGTCTGTTGGCACAGAGGAATCAGTTCACTTCTGTGTAGATGGAGTGGACGTGCAAGGCTGTGGAATTGTTTGTATAGTAACAGCTTCTGCTTGGATTTTGAGCAGACCATGAGCTGGAGTCTCCCTCTACATCTCCTTTTCCTCTCCATAGTGTGAATTAAGTATCAAACCCTTTTTCCAAGCTCTGAGCTGTATTTCCTGGTCAGATCCATGGATAAAGGATGAGCTGGGAGCTGGAAGTGAACCCATGCAGTCCGAGTCTAACGTGGTAAACCCCAAACAGCTTTTTGTTTTAAATTGCTGGATAACAGTGTGTGGGATCCCTTTGCTACCCTGGCTAAATAAATCCATGCCGTGTGTGGATGAGGGATGTACAGAGGTGTTCGACCAGGACCTGCTGGGGCACCAATTCTCAGCAGCTTTCCTCCCACCAGGGTGGGACGTGCCACCCATGCTCGCCCAGACAGAGTTATTGACCGAGCTGCTCATTGATTTTGTAATCATTTTCCAACAGAGCCCCCCGTCCTGTGTCACTGCCAAGGCAGATCGCAAATTGAACTGCAGCTAAATTGATGGGGCATTGATTAAAACTCACCGTAATTATTGGTTCTCTGCTGCCCGAGCCAGGCAGATCAATGTCAGCAAGAACAGATGTGCTCCTTTAGGAAATCCCAGTGAACACCGGGCAAGTGCTTGCTTTCCAAGCCTGTCCAGGACCCCAGGCTGAGCCATCAGGGAGTCAGGATTAGCACAAAGTGGCTTTTTCCAGGGTCATTTCCGACTCCTGGGAATAAGAATGCAGTTGTACCCAAATGGACTTCAGTTTTCCCCTACTCTGATTTATTCGTGGGACATCCTGATGGGAAATCTCTGCTCCAGGGGCAGGGAGGTGTTACAAAATTTTATAAGCTCGAAGAAGCTGTGGCTGCTCCATCCATGGAAGTGTCCAGGCCTGGTTGGATGGGGTTTGGAGCAGCCTGAGATGATGGGAGGCATCCCTGCCCAATGCAGCGGAGTTGAGATGATTTTTAAGGTCCCCTTCAACTCAAACCATTCTGTGATGTATTGTACCTGCTAATTGCTCCATCCAGTTATTCATCCATGCAAAACCCTCTGTGCAGGGGCTGGTGCTGCCTTTCCTGGTGGTTTTGTGGCCAGCACTAATTGCCAAGTTTGCTGGTTCCCCTGGCTCACCTGAACAGGGACATATCCCGTGTTTTCACGTTGGCTCCCAAAGCTTTCTGTCCCTGGAGAGCTCCGTGCTGAGCACAGCAGCTGAGTGGAGAGCCGGCTCTGCTCGGAGCAGGGATGGATGTGAGGGGAGGAGGTGCCTTCTTTTGCAAATGCTGTGCCGAGCTATTTGCCTGCTGTAATTAATGAGTATTAGGATGCATAATTAGGAACTGAAAGGAAACACGTTTCGTGGTGGTTAAGAGCCAAAACTGGAGGAATATCCCAAGGGTGGCCTCAAGCAGAGTAGGACTCAAGGAGGGAGGGCTTTGGTGACCCACTAACCCAGTCACGGGGAAAGAGCCATCTTCTTCCTCTGTGGGCTGGAGAAGGTGCTGAGCTCAGCACATGGAGCAGTGCCAGGCAAGAATTCCAAGTGACAGCGCAGAAAAGCCGTGACTGATCCTCTGGCTGTGGTCTTGTAGCTCCTGCTGCCTTACAGCCCCATCCAGCTGTCTTCAGCACCCTGGAAGATCTCTCAGGGGCTCTAGAGGGAGCTTGAGCAGAGCCCTGGACGCCCCGATCCTTGTGGATGTGGGGCGAGCAGCAGAGCAGGGCTGCAGTGCTGTATGTGGAGCAGAGATGCTGTTTGCAGCCAGCCCTCCGTGTCCCCCGGGGAGATCCTCTCTGCCAATTTGCACAGCTCTGCTCTTACAGCAGGGCTGGCAGGCAAGGAGGGGACCACGGCAGATAAGAGCTGGAGCTGCAGATTCACAAACACTCTTGTCCTGCTCCTGGGCAGCGAGGAGCACGGATTGTTCTCAGTGTCCTCTCCTCCTCCATTATTCTGTATATGCATCTAGAAATTCCTTCCTGCTCCCATGTCTTCTGCTGCTTCCTTCTACTAATTCCAGAGCTGTGTGTCTGGGACCCTACCTCCTCTGCAGAGATGGGCAGCATCCTATTCCAGAGCCCTCTGCTGCCAGGATTCTTTGGATGGAAAAGCCTTGTGCCTTCCCTGCTCACCTCCCGTGGTGTCCCCAAGGATGGTATTGAGATTTTCAAGCTTCAGAGCTGGGGGCACGGGAGGCAGTGAGGGATCTGAGGGACAGCTGGCACAGAGATCAGCACATCCCAGTTGCTGCAGAGAGGGCAGAAGGTGTTTTGATGCTGCTGCTGTAGGGAAGTGGCGCTGGGTTTCTAGGAGGTGGAGAGAAAGATGGGGACAAACTTTTTAGCAGGGTAGGACAAGTGTGATGGTTTTAAGCTGAAGGAAGGGAGGTTTAGATTAGATATTAGGATTAAATTCTTCCCTCTGAGGGTGGGCAGGCCCTGGCACAGGTGCCCAGAGCAGCTGTGGCTGCCCCTGGATCCCTGGCAGTGTCCCAGGCCAGGCTGGACAGGGCTTGGAGCCGCCTGGGACAGTGGGAGGTGTCCCTGCCATGGCAGCGAGGTTGGAACGGAATGATCTTGAAAGGTCTCTTCCAACCCAAACATTCTGTGATTCTGTGATTGCTCAGGGTGGGCCAGGACTCACTAAAGCTTCTTTTTGCTGTCCCTGTTTGCTTCTTACATAGCCAAGAGTGAGTGAGGCTCTGCAGCCCATCTCCCATCAGGACCCTGCTGGTGTTGGCAAGTGCAGGGTCCAGGGTGTCCTGAACTTTTATTAATATGTACAGAATTGTACTCACATGGAAAATTGATTTTCTTTTTTAAGCATGAAGTATAGTGGTTTTATAACCTTTCTTCTGCTTGACAGAGGTTGTTTATAACTTGCCTTCGTCACTACCTATGCCATCTCCAGTCTAACTCATCTCCAAGAAATTCCATAATGCATTTTTAATTGTGAGCTGCTCCTGGACAAGATTTATTTATTTTTTCAAGGACTGGCCTTTTTGTTGTTGGTGGTGTGCGTGCGTGTTTGGTGAAAAGGGATAAATAACGCAAGTGGAAATGTGCTTTAACCTGGGTGACAGTTCATCGATGGCATTTGCCGCCTGCTGGCTTTTATCTTTTGGGGCGAGGAAAACAAGTTGGGGAGCTGGAATTGGATAGGAGAGCCGTGGTTTTCTTGGCTGCAGAAACCTGATGAGCCTGGGCTGCCCTCCTGGCTGCCCCCAGTGCAGGTATCACGATCCTGTAGGACATGATGCCAAGGCCGTGCTTGCTGACCTGCCTGGTGTGGGTTGGGATGGATTTCTGGGTCATTCCCAGCACTGAGATGGTTCTCTGGGTGTTGAGGTGTTTATTTCTGGTTTGCATTGGATTTTTCTGCATTTCGGAGGAACAGGTAACAAACACAGAGGGTTGTCATGTTTTGCCCCTTACTGGCTTGAGGCTTCATTGCTGTGGAATTTTGCTGCCTCAAGGATTTCACTCTCCTCTGGGGGGAGGATGAGGAGGGAGGCTTTGGCAGTAAACCAAATCCATGGCCCCTGCCCCTTTCCCAAGGGCTGGTGCAGCAAAGACCTCACGCAGCTCTGGCTGCTGGCTGGTCCCTGGGAAAAACAGCCCAGGGAGCTCTCCGTTTGCCAGCTTCTCCTTTATTTATCCCTTTTTTGCTGATTTTCCCCCCTACTACCTTCATTTTTATTATTGTTTAGCAACACAGAGTGACTGAGTCACCAAGAGAGAGCACATTTTGGGCTCCACACCTGCAGAAGGGTCTGGAAATTCATCCAGGCACCAACATCCTTCGTAGGGAGGGTCTAGAAAATCTTGGGACATTCCATGATCTCCACCCACACCTGCATGCAAGGCTACCCCATCATCACTCAGGACAAACTCATCTCCTTCAGATGGAGAAGGGGTTCAGCAGCTCTTGGATCAGCTGTGTCCTGGGAGGGACAGGATGGGGAGGGACCCACAGTGACCTTCCCCTGTGTCCTCTCTCTCTGCAGTGCCCCGAGGACCTCCGGCCCATGAAGGATGGCACCGGTTGCTACGACTTCTCCAAAGGGATCGACTGCTCCGACGGCTTCAACGGCGGCTGCGAGCAGCTGTGCCTGCAGCAGACCCTCCCTCTGCCCCACGACCCCTCCTCCAGCACCATCTTCATGTTCTGTGGGTGAGTCCCCTCCTCCACCAGCACACAAACAGCTCCTGCCCTTTTCCAAGCCTCCTGTGGCACCCATCCCAGCCCAGCCTGGAGCTGGGTGTCCAAGAAAAAGGCTGTTTGTGGAGCTGACTTCCAGCAGGGAATTGAGGCACCTGGTTTGCCTGGGGGAAGTGTGAGGAGCAGAGTGAGCAGCTGCACCTTCCTTCTCTCCCTCACAGTTTGATCCGTGACTCACCGTGAAGGGACCCAAAAATTGTATGTTGTGTGTTGGAGGGGGAAGGTGTAGGATTTGTTTAAGAAATACTACTTTTAAATTTTTTTTTTTTTTTTTTTTTTTAACTCCCCTGTGCCTCTCTTAAAAATAGAGTTTCATCCCTGATTTTGGCCGGGATCTTATAATCCTACACAATTTAGCATCTTCTCTCAGGAAAATCTCCCTGGCTGCCACATGCTCTAAAAGGAGCTCAGTGATTATCTGGCTTTATGCTGCCCAGCTGCAGCCATCCATCGCCTGCCCCAGCCCCACGGCTGCTTCACACTCTCAGCCACGCTCAGGAACCTACTCCCTGTCCCAGTGTGACAGATTAGGAGGAAGAAGGGGAAAAAAAAGGCCCTTTTGGGAAGGAAATGCCCACGAGCAAGAAGGGGAGTGAATTCCTAGCAGTAACTCTGAGGAGAATCCATCAAGTCCCGATGCTGCAGGTGCAGCAAAGACCTCATGCAGCTCTGGCTACTGGCTGGTCTCTGGGAATAGCAGCCCAGGGAGCTCTGCCTTTGCCAGCTTCTCCTTTATTTATCCCTTTTTTGCTGTTTCTCCCCCCCACTACCTTCTTTTTTATTATTGTTTAGCAACACAGAGTGACTGAGTCACCGAGAGAGAGCACATTTTCTTCTCTGTGCCTGCAGAAGGGTCTGGAAATTCATCCAGGCACTAACATCCTTTGTAGGGAGGGTCTAGAAAATCTTGGGACATTCCATGATCTCCACCCCCACAAATCTGCATTTCAGCCTGTTCCCCAAGGACAGAGACTGTTTCCTTTTTTTTTTTTTCCCCCTTTTTATTCTTCCATAATCCCTTTTCAAGGCTGAGCTGCGCTTTGGGAACAGGCAAGGAAAAGTGTGACAGACGGGTGGGAGTTTTGCTTGCAGTAAAATGCAGTAGAGGAAGGGGAGAGGGAAGCAATCCTGGAGGGAGGTGGGGTTGGTGTGAGCAGAGCTGAGGGGAGGAAGGAGCAGGCGGGGAACAGAGGCTTCCCTGTGAGCTGGGAGCTGAGGAAAAGGCTGTTGGAAGAGGAGGAGGAGAGGCAGGATGAGCACATTTACAAAGGATTCCACCAAGGACTCCAGGGTGTGTAGTTTAATCGCATCCCTGCTGCCTGCCTCAGTTTCCCTTCCGGTCTGTTGAACATGAGTGTGTGAATCTCACCCAGAACAGGCTTGAAAGTGGGAATCAAAGAGCAGAGGAGCAGCCCTACTGGAGCTGCTTCTGTGCAGGAGAGCATTGCTGGGTGGAAAGAGTGGCAGGATCCTGATTTTGCTTTGCTGTGGCCTGGGGAATGTTCATTCCTGAGCATCAGATGCACAGTGGGCTCAGCTCTGCTCTCCAGCACAGGGGCAGCTCCAGGCAGGAGAGCACAGAGTCATGGAATGGTTTAGGTTGGAAAGGACCTTAAACTCATATTGTTCCACCCCCTGCCATGGGCAATGGTTTAGGTTGGAAGGGACCTTAAATTCATCTTGTTCCACCCCCTGCCATGGGCAGGGACACCTTCCACCAGGCCATGGAGCTCCAAGCTTTGTCCAGCCTCACTGCAGGCAGGTGAGCTGTGCAGGGCTGGGAGCCAAGCACCCATTCACTGCTCACCCAGCCCAGCCAGGGCAGAGGATTTGGGCTCTGTGGCCCCTCCCCTGCCCAAGCAGCTGCTGCAGGTGTTGGTGGCACCTGCCTGGGCTGCACAGAGGCTCGTGGGGTGGGTTGCTCCATGCCTGGCCCGTCTCACGTGGCTGTGGTGCCCCACAGGTGTGTGGAGGAATACAAGCTGGCCCCGGATGGGAAGTCCTGCCTGATGCTGTCTGACATCTGCGAGGGCCCCAAGTGCCTGAAGTCGGATGCCAAGTTCAATGACACCCTTTTTGGGGAGATGCTGCACGGCTACAACAACAGGACTCAGCACGTCAACCAAGGGCAGGTGTTCCAGATGTCCTTCAGGTATGTCCTGGTTCTGCTCCTAGTTTTGGGAATACCAAGGTGGGGAGATGGGATCAAGGTCCAGTGGTACTGATGCCTTGAGGGGCTTACCTAAGGCAGAGGCTAGAGAAAGTTAAGAGAATAAAAAGCAGTTCAATTTATTGAAGGGCCTCCAGGTGCATTTAGGGCAGAGAAAGCCCAGGTGAGGGGCTACACCCAAAATGCACAACAAGCCACGAGTTTTTCATACTTTATAAGTTCAGTCCATTTGCATATCGGGGGTTAATCCTCCAGTTATAGCTTCAGGTGATGATGTCAATTACTCCCAAGTTTGGTCCCCCCAATTCACTGTTGTTTACCTATCTTGGGGCCTGAAACAATAAAGTGTCCTTGGATTCCAAGCTTAGAGGAATTGTTTTGTCTAAAAATGCTGAAAACAAGAGTTTTAGTATCCTATACGGAGTCCAGAGTTATACACTAAAATTACAGATACACCAAAAATACAGAAGCTAAAATCCTAAGGCACCAGTATAGAGCCAGCATCGCTGATTTGCCCGTGAGGAGAAGAGAATAAGAGGACAGGAAGCACCCATGGCTTTCCTACCTGCTCACCCTTCCCTCTGGCAGCAGCACAGGACCCTCCTGGGCCAGAGTGTGTCCTGTCAGATGGGACACATGAAACTCTGCTCCCTGCACCTTTCTCTGGAGTGTTGCCTCATCTCATTCTGAACACTGATGTCTTTCATCTCCACGATCTCCTGCAATAATGAGTTCTGTCTTTGATTGTGTGTAGCGTGAAAGAGCATTTCCTCTGCTGTGTTTCCAGCCTATGCCAGCTGGTTTTATTCGGTGCCCCCGTTACAGCACTGGGAGGAGCTGTGGATGTAGCACGATAAATAATGTAAACGAGCTGAAGGTAAATGCCTTCACCTTGCAGGGCTCACAGAGGAGAGCTTGCTGAATTCGGGGCTGGCAAATGAGTTATTTAGTTATTTTTCTTCAGATATTCTCAATGCAGATGTGTTTTGATCAGGTGTAAGCTGGGGTGGGTCTGTGAGTTTCGAAGCAGCAGCACTGATCACAGTCAGGAGAAGATCCAGCCCACACCTGGCTCTTCCTGCCCAGCACCTGAGTGTTTCCTTCCTGCTCAGGCACCAAGACCTCATTGCTGATTTTAGCTGGAGCTGCGGGTGCTCATCCCTGCTGCCCACAGAGTTTTTCCAGGTGTTTCTGCCCAGATGAGTGCAAAGCTCCCCTGGCTTCAAGCTGAGCTCTGGCCTTCTGCTCTCCTGATGACATTGGCATCACAACCTCCATCAGCACAGAGGTGCTGGGAAAGCCACAGCCAGCAGAGTGCTTGGAGCCAGCAGAGCTGCAGTTTTTGCTGGAAGTGAGAATTGACAGGGCACAAAGGCAGTTTTCCCAGTAGACTCCTCTGTTTTCTCTCCCTCACAAGTTACCATCATCAGAGGGTCCATCAGAGCAGGGCTGGGGCTGCAGTGATGATGTTTTCCATGAGCTGATGGGTCTAAGGGATGCTTTGTTGCCTCCAGGTGGCAAATGTCCTCAGGGCTAAATTCCAGCTGGAAAGCACACAGGAATGGATGTCTGTGGGGCTGGTTTATCCTGGGACACACAGCTTCTCCAAATTTTCCCCTCTGAGGGCATCCTGAGGATTGCAGGTTTGGGCAGTCCAGAGCTGGACCGGGAGCAGTTCTTGAGGGGGCTGCCCTTGGAATAAAACACCTGAGGTGTCAGGATGGCATCTTCCAGGGACCAAAAAGCACTCCCTGGGGATCTGCCTGACAGGTTTTGTGGTTAAAAAAAGGACTGTTAGCGATCCACCCTCCTTCCCAGGGCTGGCACCGCTCCCACTGTGCTGACCGGAGTGCGCAGTGGGGGAGAAGCTTTTCTCAGCGAGGGCTGTGCAGTGACAGCCAAGTTCTTTACACAACCTGCTGTCACAAAAAGGGTTTTCAGTCTCTTTGGTCTCAGGTGTAACAGCTGTGAGGGGCAGGAGAAAGCAGGTCTGCAAGAAGAGCAACCCACAAAGCTGCCCACGTGGCACAGGCTGTGGCGTGCGATGAAGTGGCTCCGCAGAGCTCGCAGCCTGCAGCGAGGCAGCACATCTCGCTCCAGAAACGCTTCCAGCAGGCTGGAAGGTCAGCACAGCTGCCCTTTCCCATCTGAGCATGGGCTGTCGGTTCCAAAAGCACCAGGCAGTGATGAGAAGGGCTCAGTTCCCTGCGTGCAGTGTCGTCCCCCGTGGCCAGGCTGCCGGGGGTGCCCGCAGGTTACGGTGCCGAAGCACCATTACATCATCTCTTAACAAGGGAAGAGAAGGAGGTTAATGGAGAAGAAATTATTAACTAAAAGATGTAATTTGCCTCTGATTTTCATAGATATTCAAGAACCTCTCTGAGCATTAAGACACCAGCTGTTAGAGAAGCCCTTAATTTGGTGCATTTGAAACATAGCAGGAAGCTGCCTAATACTAGGGATTAAAAGCCTGTTTCTGCGAAGTAGGAGCAAGAACCTGCTATCAGAACAAGGGGCTGAGTATTTTAGAGGGATTTATGACTGCTGGGATCCTTTAGCTATGCAGATGTGACAATCTTTTGAATGGTGTCTGCTTCCCATGTCGCCGCATCTTCAGTGTCTTTAATAAATAGGATATTCTCAATCTGCCAGGCATATCAGCATGGGGTTGGGAGGGAGCCTTTGTGCCGGGAAAAACTGCCTCTCACACCCTGGCCTGGGCAACACTTATCAGTTACTGCAGAATTTCCATCCCCTGGGGGTCAGGGAGGTGTCTTTGCCACCTAAGGGGCTGCAGCACTGTTAATCAGAGTCTCTGCCCTTCTGGTGGCTGCAGAATCACAGGAGGATAGGTTGGAAGGAACCGCATTGGGTCATCTGTGGGAGCACATGGCACAGGATGGCATCCAGGCACTTCTTGAATAATCCAGTGAGGGAGACGCCACACCTTCTCTGGGCAATCTGTTCCAGTGCTCGGTCACTGCACAGGAAAGAAGTTCTTCACACGTTCAGGAGGAACTTCTGGGCATCAGTTGCTGCCTGTTCCTCTTGTCTCATTGCTGAGCACCACCGAGCAGAGCCTGGTCCATGCCCGTGGCACCGTCCTGGCTGTGCTCAGCACATCACTGGGATGTAGCAGCTGTAGCAGCGATGGCTTTGTTGTGCCTGACCAGCTGGAGAGGCTGGGGATGTGCAGTGAGGACCTTCAGGATGCAGAGCACAGATGGATGTGAGGATGCAGCACACCTTGAGAGGTCCCAGATCTCACACTAATGTGTGGTTCTGGTCAGTGCTGCTTTAGGTTTTGGGTTTCCCCTTTAAGAGGTGTCATTTTATCCAAGGGGCTCAGGGCTTTATCCAAGGGCTTCAGTTGC
Organism: Origma solitaria; assembly: GCA_013397895.1. Classification (NCBI taxonomy): domain Eukaryota; kingdom Metazoa; phylum Chordata; class Aves; order Passeriformes; family Acanthizidae; genus Origma; species Origma solitaria. Next base: position 310,089 of record VZRL01004997.1, on the reverse strand, counting down.
GTGGCTGAGGAGATGCTAATGCCCAGGGGAAGGCTGGAGGGAGCAGATCCTGGCTGCTGAGCCCAGGGTAGCCCCAGCAGGACTGGGCAGCAGCCAGGCTGGTTCATGCTGTGTGCTCCATCCGTGCTCCACAGCCACCCCAGTGCTGATGGAACGCCTCGCTGTGCAGCCAGAGCCTGTCCCTGCTCACGTGTCCCTCTGTGCTGCTGCCAAGGGCCCTTTCCCCATCCACCAGTGACAGTGAAGCCCCAGCCCAGCAGGATGTGAGTGCCAGAGCATCCCTGCAGCTCTGCTCCAGCCAGCAGGAGTTAGGAGCTCTGTGGGCAGCTTCTGCTGTCCTGAGGTGGCTTAATAACCACTAATTATTTCTGTGGAGGTTGGGGTGCTCAACTGATCTGTTGGACACGCCAGTATCAAGGTTTCTGTTCTGAGGAGTGCACCGTGGTATTGCTGCTGCTGCCTCTTTGCAAGATTTAAATCAAAGCATCTCCAGCGATGCTTCTCCTGTGCAGTTGCTCATGGGCACTTTGGGAGGGGACTGAAGAGGGATCTTCCATCACTCACCAGAGCCGCCCTTGCTCCTTCCACTGCTGAGCCAAAAGCACATTCAGATCCAGCTTCTTCTGGGCACCTCTCTCCTTTCTTTAAAAAGGGCTCTTCATGTTGGCAAAATGCTCTGTGGGGTTAATAAGTAGATGGGATTGGAGCTGATCTATTCCAGTCACACCTCCTGGTCTAGCTGGGAGGCTCAGCAATGGATGCAGCTCACTAAAGACTAGATTAGAGCGATTTTCTCCCCGTTGCCTCACGGTGGGGCAGAGCCTGAACTCTGCGCTGTTCCCAAATCACTGAGGAATTATTTTCCAAATGGGTTGTTTGTTCATTCTTTATCTGTTTTTGTGCCATCTCTTTGCCATGAGGGAATAGATATTTTTGTTTAAAAGCTGTTTGCAGTCTCAGACTGTTGCTTTTATGCCATTAATATGGAGAAATCCCAAAATACTGCCCGTGGAGCCAGCATTACTTGCTGGATTATTGCAGCATGGCAAACAGGGTGCCAGAGCAGTGCATGGCAGCAGCTCTCTGCCCTTACCAGGCTCCCTTCCCATCCCTCTCATCCTGGCTCTTGCTCCAGCTTGGCAAATCCTTGGGACATAGGAACACCCACGCAGCCCCGATTTGATTCCTGCCTGCAGAGATGCAGCGAGTCCAGGGAGTTTTGAGGTGTTGAAGGCAGATAAGGATCCAGAATGGTTTGGTGGCTGGAGGGAGGGAGAGGATTCATGTTGGTGCTCCCTCCCTGCTCAGCACCAAGTGGTTTCCCTTTTCCATATCCAGGGACAATGGCTCTGGAGGATCCAGGGCTGTGCCGTGCCAAGCACCTTCTTGCAAGCTAGAATCACCCTTCCTTCTTCAAAAAAGTCCTTGGAGGATACTCTTTCCCCCATTCCAACCTATAAAACAGGGCTGCTGCTTCTTTCCAGCCTTGGGTATGGGAAAGGGCAGGCTGGAGGTGGTGCTGAGCACAGCCTGAGGTGTCGGGGGTGCTGCAGGGAGGGATGGATGCTGCCCTGTCTGCTTCCAGTAGTTCTGTTCTGCCTCCACACGGCTCCGTTCGTGCTGTCAGGCCACTGACCTGATGTGTGGAATTGTCATACTATTGATGGGGGGTTTGGCAAGGCAATTTTAAATCTGTCACTCCTTCCCCTCAGCGCTTCTCACCCCTTAACAAACCAGCACGGTGGCAGGGGGGTGAGCTGGCAGCTCGGTGCCATCCTTCCAGGGCTGCTTGGGGAAACATTCCCACCCTATCATTCCCCTCTGCACCTCGTGAGCTGCCCCTGGTGCTCCCCACCTGTGGGTGCTGTCTGGGATGGGGTGGGCACTCAGCTAGGTGCAGCATCACATCAGGGTGTGAAGCGGGAGGCTTTGCTGGTGCCCCTGGCTTGGAGCTCAGCCCTGCAGGGACATCCTGCTTTTCCCCAGCAGCACAAATGTAACATCTGTAACTGGTTAAATTAACACCATTGCTTTTCCGCTATTTTTCTCCCTCCCTTTGAAACCTCTGAGCACAGGAGTTATAATTGTGCTGTTTATTATTCCCGTGCCAGTGAGCCAGTGCACCAGTGCCTTGTTTACCTATTACCCTTCAGGCCGGGATAATGGATGGATCTCTTTTCCAGTGGCTGCCTTCCATTTCATTCATCTTTTTATTGTTTGTTGCTGCACTTCTATTACCTGTTCACAACTTTGAAGCCTCAGACACGCTGGTTGGAAGCAATGATGTCTTTCCAAGCCAGGCTAACGTCCTGAGTAGCAGCTAAGGGGCTGCTGGGAGTTTAGCAGCTCTGTGGAGGTGGGATCTGCTGTGGGGTGTGTGGGATGTTTCAGAGCCCTTTTGAGCACCTCTTCACTGGCCAGGCTCAGCAGTGAGGTTTTACCAATAAGGTGTATAAATGACTAATGCAATTAGCACAGCATTCCGTCAGCTAGGTCACTGTTACATCCCATTTAATTTCAAAGTTCTCATCCCACCAAAAATGACAGCAGATTGTGTGGCTTTGAGCTGGTGTTGCCCAGTCTGCAGCCATGTGCTTCTGCAGCAGGTCGGAAGCATTTTTAATTCTTCTAGAAAAACAAAAGCAAGTGTAGTGTGAGTGATACCCTAAAGACAATGCAGGGGTCCAGCGTGGAAGAGATGCTTTGTAATAGAGGTTGTTCAAATACTAGAGGTTCTCAGGGTGGTTCTGCAGCAGGTGGAGGTAGGATTTAGGGAATGGGCCATCGCATCCTTGGTGAGCATGGACATGGCCATCAGAGCCACCTCCTGCTGCCCCATCCCAGCTCCAGATGTGCCTCTGAGCTGCTCCATTTCGTCCCTCTCTGTGCAGGTAGCAGGATAACCTCACACAGGGCCAGTCTTTGGTGTTTGGTCATTGCCTGTGAGAGCCTCAGTGCTCCCAGCATGTGCCTCAGCCCTCGAGAGAAGGAGGAGGAGGGATGGCCACGGTGGAACTGCCACTGCAGCCAGAGCCCAAAACCAATTGTACATCCATAACTGTGAGATTTAGATTAGGAAGATGTTCTTCAGTCAGAGAGTGGGCAGACCCTGGCACAGGTGCCCAGAGCAGCTGTGGCTGCCCTTGATCCCTGGCAGTGTCCAAGGCCAGGCTGGACAGGGCTTGGAGCAGCCTGGGACAGTGGGAGGTGTCCCTGCCCATGTTCTTGCAGACACTGGTGCAGTCCAGAGCCAAGGCATTGCTGTCAGAGATGGTACCAGCACCCACTGGAGCTGATGGAATGTCACCCACAGGCTTTTGCAGGGCTCAGGAACCAGAAATTTCCTTTCCCTGGCAGTGGAGCTGCTGCCCCCGCAGCAAGGGATGCCAGGGAGCTGTTCCTCCCCCTGCACCCCTGCTCCCCGCTCCCCCAGCCCCAGCAGCGCCCGTGCCTGCGCAGATGTTTGTATTCTCTGCAGCTGATGAAAATATTCATTATCTCGTTAGCGGCTGCTGCGGCGGGGGAAGCGCAGATTTGCATTCCCACAGCTGATCCCGCAGCGCGCACGGAGTGGAGCTGCCACGCGGCAGCACAGGTTGGGCAGCGCAGGGCTGTGCCCGGGCTGGGAGCTGCCCCTCCTGCCCTGCCACACTGCCAGCCCACAGGGACAGCAGGGAGCAGTGCCAGGGCCATGCAGATACAGCACGGAGGCCAGGAGGAAGATGAGAGAGGGATGTGGAGGAAGGCCAGCAGGCATTGGGGCTGGGTCGGGAAGCAGTGAGGGGAGTGCTGGTCCCTGGGCAGGGGGATCCCAGTCTGGGAATGCTGCTGAGGTGTGTGTGTGGGGGGGAGGATTGTGCCTCCCAGCTCTGGGAGCTTCCTGTGGGATGGAGTGCAGGATCTGGGGGATGCTCATCCCTTGGGAAGGTGGGCAGGGACATGGGGTCTTCCTGCAAAGAGCCTGCCCTGCTACTGTCAGCCTGTGGCCCTCAGAGGACACTCATGTCTCCTGGCCCACGTCCCCACACAGCTGTCAGGGGGTTCAGTGAGGTCTTCTGAGTCCTCATTGTGGTGTTCATGGTGACACTCATAAAGGTTTGGGAGAGAGGCCAGCACTGTGCCCAGGTGACCCAGAAGACCAATGGCATGTTGGCTTGTACCAGCAGCAGTGTGGTCAGCAGGACCAGGGCTGTGACTGTCCCTCTGTGACACTGGTGAGGGTCAGTTCTGGGCCCCTCATAACGAGAAGGACATTGAGGGGCTGGAGCATGTCCAGAGAAAGGAACGGAGCTGGGGAGGGTTCTGGAGCACAAGTCCATGAGGAGCAGCTGAGGAAGCTGGGGGTGTTTACTCTGGAGAAAATATGGCTCAGGGAAGACCCTGAGAGGTCCATCTCTTCTGTGTGACAAGCAATAGGACAAGATGAAACAGTCTCAGGTTGTGCCAGGGGAGGTTTATATTGGATATTTGCAAAATTTCTTCATCCAAAGTGTTGTCAAACCCTGGCACGGATTGCTCAGGTCAGTGGTGGAGTTATACCATCCTTGGAGGGATTCCAAAGGTGTGTGGATGTGCCACGTGGTGACACAGTTTAGTGGTGGCCTTGGCAGTGCTGGGCTAATGGTTTGACTCAGTGGTCTTAAAGATCTACCCCAACCTAAATGATTCCATGATTCCATGGACAGGAGAGGAGGGATGAGAGATTGGCACTGGGCACTTGCAGAACGCGAGTGGGGCTCTGCTCCCCTCCTGGGTTTGGCAGAGATGTGGTGATCCATGTGCCACCCACTCCTTGTCACCGCTCCCTCCATGGTGCCCGGCACTGCCAAGCCTGCCTTCATTTTCCCAGTGGCACCTGGGAATCTTCCCCCCTCCCTGTGCTGAGGGGAGCAGCCCAGGGGATGGCCTCGCTGACCTGCTGGCCTTTCCCATCTCTGGCTTTTATGATATCAATTATAGCTGGTGTTACTGCACAGTTAATCTGCATTATTAAGAGATGCGGTGGAGATTGGATTTATAATAACAGCTCAGATTTATGGAGTACCTTTCATCCCAGGGGGTCCTTATTGGCTTTATAGCCTTGCAGTGGTGTACAGCCTTGCAGAGAGGAATTGCTGCTTCTTCCTTCCTCATCTCACATGGGCTGCAGCTGCTCCTGGGCCAGGGGAGCTCTGCACCCACTCGGGACACATGAAAATAAGGGTTATGTTCAGCTGAAAAGCAAGGGGAGAGTGAGACAGGAGGATTTTAGGCAGTAAATTGTGATCACACAACTTTCAGATGTGATAGGAGCATTTTTCCATCGTGGTATGGGCACTGTTCTGGTCACCATTAGCTGGGCTGTGGCTTTGTGCTGCTCACACCACTTCAGTGTCACCTCCAGGGACAAGGCTGACATTTAGCAGCCTGTCACTGCTCTTCCTTGCTGGTGCCAGCACTGGTTGATGGAGATTCCCCATCCAAGGACTAAATCAGCTTGACATTGACTTAGCAATGCGAATCCTTGCTCCAGGCAATGCAGTCAGGAACAGTCACCAGCGTGGGGATATCTGAGCTCTCCACAGCTATGCCAGCTGTCGAGCCATACCTGCTTCCGAGGTAGCAGCAGGGCTTGGATGCAGTCCTCAGTGCAGCAGAAAATCTTGTCTTCCTCTTCCCCATCCTAAGTGCTCTCTCCAGAGGTGGAGGATTTGCTGTTCTGCCTGTTGTGGTGTAGCTCGTGACTGCATAAACATGAAAGTGAGTGCTGGGTTTGAGTTTCGGTTTGGGTTTGGGCTTGGGCCCCATCAGTTGAACCCACTGTCCCAAAAGTGGGACAGGCTATGCTGGGAGCCCTCCTGTCCCCTGTGGTATAACCCGGATCTCCTAAATCTCCCACTGCACCATGTCCCTGGGCGGTGTGACCTGGTTTGGATGCTGGTGGCTCTGTGCAGAGGGAAGCAGGAGGTGGGGATGGGCCCAGCATCCCTCGCCCCCGCCCTGTGCCCCAGTGATGCTCTTTGCTGCCGTGCTCTCCCCCTGCCTGGGCTGCAGGAGGAGCCTCCCATGGGCTGCTGCCTTCAATAATTTCCTGGAGAAGAAAGCGTTTGTGCCGGTTCATTTCTCCCCCAGCACGGGCTGAAGGAGCCCAGCACAGCCTCTGTGCCTGGCCCTGGCTTTCCAGGGAATGTTGCCGTTCGCCATCTGTGCCCGTGCCCACGGGCAGCAGGCAAACATCTGGAAGGTGTGGCGGCACTGCCACTTGTCATAAGGCAAGCCGGGTGCGATGGCTGCGGAGCTGGGAGGAGGGAAGGAACGTGGGAAGTGCTCCGAGGCACCTCACTGAGTCTGCGACTGGGGCTTGGCTCCTGGCACCACAGTTCCCGGAGAGGGGGGCAGGGGTGAGGTTGCTGCAGGTGCTGTCACCCTGCCCCATGCATGGTTTTGTGGTTCTGTAATTAACTTTGCACACAGAAGCACAACTCTGCAGATTGTTGAAGCTAATTCTCCATATGTTCTGGCTGCTTGACAGTGCTGCTGCTTATGAAAGTGTCCCTGCCTGGGCACTGCCTGTCCCTGTCCCTCGGGGACACCAGGCTGGCGATGGTCCACGCTGGTAGGGCCATGGGCTGGCCTAACACCCTGCATGGGCACCTCAGGCGGGCACTGGGGTCACCCTGGGCTCGGGATCCTGGCACAGGGATGCTGGCACAGCTGGAGCCCATGCTGGCATACGGGAGGTCTGGTGTGGAGGGGAAGTGGGAGCATTAACTGCGCTGAAATGACATTGTCGGAGTGCCAGCACATGAAATGTGTGGTGGTATTGCAGCCCTGCCATTGCCTGTGGCTGTTTTTCTTCTGCTCCTAATGACTAATAGAGAGAAGACAAAACAATTTCTATTAGTTTCTCCCACGCCGCAGTGGGTTTCTTATTTTCCAAACCTCATTAGAGTTTGTAATACCATGGTGGTAGTCAAGAGCAGTCCGAGTCACCCTGGGGGGAGAGAAGAACCGAAAAGATATGATGTGCAGCCCAGTATTAACACCGCTCCTGGCTCATTTCCAAGGTCCCTCCTGATTCCTTTCCAAACTCTTACGCCTTATCTTCATCTTAAAGGTTAACAATGAAGCTTAGGAGAGGGGAAAAAAAAAAAAAGAAATGTTTAAGATCTCAAATTGTTAAAGAGAATGGATATGTGTGCTGAGTGGAGAGCTGGGTCTGCATTTACATTGGAAAGGCAAATATTAATATTAAAGGGCTGTGCTTGTGCTTCCCAGGGCACCGCAGCTGAGGTGTGGGATTCCCTGGAAAAGCTGCTGGTGCATGGAGAAGCCATCATCTGCAGGATGCCGTGCCCAAATCCCAGAGGAACTGGTGCAAGCCAGGCACCAGCCTCCTTGGGAAGCCCCAGCGGGTAGTCCTGGCTCCTCTGGAGTCAGTGAGAGTTTTGCATTTGTTATAAAACAATGCCAAGGAAAGCGCCAAGCATGGAATTGCTGGAGGAGGGATTGCAAACAGCACCCAAACATCCTGCGGGAGAGGATCCACAGCCTTGGCTCAGCTCAGCGCTGGAATCAGCACCCACAGGACTTGTCCAGCCTGGCTCTGGCTCTCTCAGGCATGGACAGAGCATTCTGTGCCCAGGTCATCTCACAGTGGCCTCAGCCTGGTGGGCAGGAGCTCTGTGAGCTGCTCCTGGAGGTCTGTCTGTCCTCTTCTCCATCAAATCGTAAAAGAGCTGGAAGTTGCTGAACTTATGGAAGCTGACAAGGTCAGAGCCTTTGGCTGTCAGTGATGGGAAAGCTGATGGAGGGAGACACCTTGAAGAGCAGATACATGGAGCAGGACACGGATCCTCCTGGCAGACACTGAGCAGCTCCAGCCCTTTGCAGATGGGTGGATTTCTCTCCATCCACAGGTGTTGGGCATTCCCCACACCTTCCAGTCAGGGAGGAATGGCACACGGCTGAGATTTGTCTTTTCTAGGCTCAGGAAAAGGCTGCTGAGGGTGGTGAGACCCTGGCACAGGTTGCCCAGAGAAGCTGTGGCTGCCCCTGGATCCCTGGCAGTGTCCAAGGCCAGGCTGGACAGGGCTTGGAGCAGCCTGGGACAGTGGAAGGTGTCCCTGCCCATGGCAAGGGTGGGATGATATGAACGTTGAAGTCCATTCCAACCCTATTGGAATCACAAATCTGTGATCCTGATTATTTTCCTTTTCTCCAGCCATGGGTGTTTCTGATTGTTGCTCACAGCTTCTCCGCCTCTCAGAGCAAATTCCTTTGTGTTTCCTTTAGAAGTGGCTTCAGGAGAGGATGCACTTTTTCTCCACGATGGTGGAAGCTCACGTTCACTCTCAGTGCTGCAGTGCTAGGCACCTCTGGCTGAGATTCCTTCAGTGCTTGATGGCATTGCTGGGACTGTGTGTCCCAGAGAAGGGCTTTAGTGTTCGGGGGATGTTTGGAGATGGTCTGTGGGAAAATGAGGTTGAAATGGTTCGGTGTTGGTGGAGCACAATGCTGGGAATGGGCACGGGAGCTCCCAACCCCACAGAGGGTTTTGGGGCTCAGTCTGAGGGCGTGAGGAGGGGATGGTGCTGAGCAGCTGCCCTGCAGACACCTCACACCAGCCCAGGAGCACCAGGGCTCCTCGCAGGCACTGCGGCCCCAGCGCTGGCATGATTTACCTCCTGAAACAGCTCAATTTAAATGCTAATTCTCCCTGAACCGGGGGGTAAGGCAGTTATTGGATATTGTCAGGCTGTTTATTGCTGGCACTGAAGTGGGACTCGCTGGGGACATGGAGGGATGAGCAGCACAGGGACAGGTCCTGCCCACAGCATCGAGGGATGCTGGTGGTGCTCTCCTCTCCCTGCAGCCTGCTCTGACCACACATCATTGCAAACTGTGCTTAAGGGCTGAGAGCTGGGGAGCTGAAGGGGCTCCAGAACCTGGCAAAACCCGACTGGTCTCTCCTCTTTTATCCTGCCTCCTTCTACAGCAGTGGGGCCTCGCTGAAATTAATGCTCAGTAAATTTGGAGTAAGTAACTGCTGCTTCAGAGGGTTTGCATTAAACCTTTATAATTCACCAGTGCCTGAGGTCATGGAGACATGCTGGGGGAGATTTACAGTGTGCTTACCTTCTCCTAAGTGGCTGTGGCAGCAGGACACCCTCTTTTCTATTTCCCAGTGACTCCAGATCAATTTTTTTTTTTGGTGATGACAAGCTAAAAGGAAGCTATTTCTCAATGTTCCCGTGTCAGGCTGGGCTCTGCTGATCTTGCAGCCACCCCAGCAGGCAGCTTCTCCGAGGGAAATTTGGGTGAAAAGATGGCATTAAATAACCTCAAATCCATCGTGTTCTCCCTCAGCCATTGTGGGACAGAAAGAAGTAAGATTAATAACTAATTCTTTGCTAGAGCAGGCGTCCTCTCAGACTTGCATAGCAGAAAGGGCAGCCCTGGCATAGGCACTTTGCTGAACATAAGCTTGCTGGATGATAATGTGATTAACATTTGTAGCTGTGCTGGCTCAGATAAGGGTAATTAAATCTCACACTTCAGGGCATAAGCTAATCACTTGTGGGGTCATTTTCTATATTATATATATATTTACCCCTCAATGAATATACCTGCCCGGTTGCTGTGATGCAGGGTGTGCATCCACTGCCTGTGATGGGTTCACGCAGGAAGCCCCAGGTCAGCTGGTGCCTGGAATGTGCAGTGGGAGTTGTACAGCTTCGAAAAAGGTCTCCGGAAGGTTTGGTGGGCAGAGTCCATGTCCTGTGGGAGCAGAGTGTGAAGGGAGGAAGCCACAGCTGACTGAGCTAAGGAGGAGAAGCTGCTCCTTCACCCAGCGGTGTTGCTAACAGGAAAACGAAATGCACGTCAGCCACCAGCTGATCTTTCCCTGCTGCAGACCAAAATCCCACTGCCAGCTTGGCTTTGGATTTCAGAGTCTCAGCAAGGAGGCACGGTGCCCCAGGGTCAGCAGAATCGTGCCATGGAGCAGGATCTGGAAGCCATGGCCCAATCCTGGAAGACCACAGCACTCCAGGTGCTTCCCAGTGCCAGCATGGGGCTCTCCTGCTCCCCCAGACCCCCATTTTGCTCTGGGATGCTGGTCCTTTCTGGTGGCTGTGTGAGCTGGTGGCAGCACTGCGGAGCACAGCGATGCAGCCCAGCACTGCAGCACGGCTCTGCTGCATGACCTTGGGTGCCTTAGTAAAGGGCACAGTCCCCGAAAACAGGGCTGCCTTGTGTGTCTGGATTCAGGAGGACAGGAGAGCAGTGGCACAGCAGGCTCTTGCTGCCTGAGCCCTGCTCCTGGTACCTGAGTGGCTGCTAATCGCTGTCACCCCACGAGCACCCCAAGATGTGGGAGCTGCTGTCAGCTGTCTGTGCCACCCCCCAGGCAATGGGTGCATGGTAGGACTCGGCTGAGGATACACCGAGTGCCCACCAAAGCCAGGATTTTGAATTCAGTTTAATCCAGGTTGACTGCCTTCCTCCTCAGCCCACCCTGCCAGTATCCGAGCTCATTGAAGCCTTTGGCCATTTGACCTTTCCCAGCATCAGGCTCGTTTATATGGAATCAGTTCCCTCCGAAGCAGGCACGTGCTCTGGGTCGGGTGCTGCTGGGAGAGGCTGCATTTCCTCGTGTAATGACTCAGTGTGTGCTCAACGCCTCGGGAGATGCTCAGATCTCCAGCAGGAGAGTGCTGTGCCTGGGAGTGGATTGCATGTGCATCGCTGGAGAGAGCGGCGTGCTTGCTGCTCCACTGAGTCCTGTGCAGCTGCTCCAGCGGGGACATGCTGGAGGCACAGCAAGAGACACAGGAGGATGCTGTGGGGCTAGCAGGTTTGCCTGGCTTCCCACTGGAGTGACCCTGTGAACCCCACAGCTGGCCCTGCACCCGTGCAGAGGTGCCGGTGGCACAGCCGTGCCCCAGTTGGAGGCACGTGTGGCAGCATGTGCACAGTGATGCTGTCACATCCCTCCCCTCCTCCATGTCCCTGCCCCTTGCACAGAGCCCGATGGCTTTTATCAGAGCTTCCAGAGAGCAAAAAAGTCTGGCAGGAACTATTTTTTGTGCCTCCACAGCGAGCAGCGTGCAAGGCACAGGGTTTTTAAAGAGGCCCCGTGCAAGCGGAGCCGCAGCCCTCTGCCGGCTGTGGATTCATGGAATGCTGTGCCCTGGGCACACCCAGTGCCCCTGCCTGACTGTCCCCATCACCACTGAGGACTCTGCAGAGGGACTGTGCCATGCCTGGACCCTCTGCCCAGCAGGTGCTCTCCCTGCACAGCTTTGGCTCCTCCCTGCCTTGGGATGGCAGGGGGCTGGAGGTGGGGAGAGCTGGAAGAGATGCAGGAAGGGTTTGGTAGCAAAAACGCATCATGGAAGAGCTAAAGTCCTGCCTTGCACTGCTGCTCCCTCCCATGATGGAAGCACATTGTGGGCACGTGCTGATGCGTGTTCCACTCCTTGGCTCCCACTTGCCCCTGGTTTTTCCTTGGCCTTTCAAGCTTGGAACAGTTGAACAAATGGATTACAAAAGTGATCCTGCAGAGCGTGCTGTTCAGTAAATACCTTCTCGCAGAGGCAGCAGCTCTGAGCAGCAGCTGCTGCGTGTGGGTCCCCTCCTGCCTCAGCTTCTCCCTCCTGAGCTGCCCACACAGGTACCACCAGCCCCGGGGCTGTCCTGTCTGTTATGTGGGACAGCCTGTGACATTGTCCTCCTTGGCATCTCCTCCTGGTCCTCTCAGAGGTGGGATTTGGGGCTGGACAGGCAGGGACCCTCCTGGCCCCTGTGCTCCCCCCTGCAGGGAGGGGACAGTCCCCAAGCTCCAGGGTGGCAGGTGGGCTCCGTGCAGCTGCATCCCTCTTTCCCAGTGCAGCATCACTCTTCTCCATGGCTCTGGGACTTGGCAGCGCTGATGTTTTCCCTTTTCTGCTGAGGCAGAGCAGCAGAGACACCAACATGCTTCTTCCCCTGTTCCCTACCCACTCGCCTAATTTTGCAGCCCTGTTTCCCACCACCCACACGGCTCTGAGCTCCGGCAGTAATTGCAGCTCCCCATTTGGAATTGCTGTGACAGCAAGGGGCTCAGAGCAGCAGAACACTCCACCATGGGGATCCCGTGCCCAGCGGGATCAATCGGAGATTTGTGAGCACGCTGTGAGTGAGAGGCTTTTCCCCTCAGACAAATAAAGCACTTTTTCTTTTTTGCACTGAGGCAGTGCAGAAAGTGAAGCTCCTGAGCTGTAATCAGATGCTCGTGGCTCTGAAATGGGGGTGTAGCATAAGGCAGGCTGCCTGTGCAGCCAGGGAATCATGGAATGGTTTGGGTTGGAATGGACCTTAAAGATCATGTTGTTTCAACCTTTCTGCCGTGGGCAGGGACACCTTCCACTAGATCAGGTTGCTCAAAGACCCATCCAGCATGGCCTTGAACATTCCCTGTGCTCCGCCCGTGTGTCCCCACCTGCAGGTGCTCATCCCTGTGCTCCTCACCTGCCTTGGGGCTGGGAGCATCCCCGGGCTGGTTGCACACGGCTGTGGCTTCCTGCTCACCTCCGGTGCAGGCTGCAGTGGCCACATCCTGGCCCCAGACTATGGGAGGAGCCCAGGGAAGTGTTCCCCAAACTCTCAAAGACCCTGCACTGGACCCCACTTGCAGGATGACCATGGGATGATGGAGCATCCCCCCAGGAGCAGGTTGTGGGGGGTGAAACCAGGGAAGGTGAGCAAAATCAGCAGCTGTTTAAAGGAAAATGTATTCCAAAAAATGCAGCTGGAGCAGGCAGTGCCAGTCTGAACCTCCCCCCAGCTCCTGGGGCTGACCTGATTTTGCAGGAACCTCCCTTTCTTCTGCTCTGCTGCCCTTTTGTCTCCACACCCAGAGGATGCGAAGCCTCCTGGCCTATATTTTGGCTCTAAGATCAATATTTAAAATCCCCCCTCCTGTTTCCTCGGCGCAGGCGCAAGGCATTTCACTTACCGGGGGAGGCTCGTCTCCCAGAGACCTGTCTGTTCACCATTTCAAATAATTTCCCTGGTACCGTTGTTCTAGAAACAATTCATTAGGGGCCTATTATACAATGTTATACCTGCCAAGGTTAGAAAAGATCCTGCATGTGTGGTGAAATTGCACTGTGAGCTGTACACGAGAGTGGGGTTTTTTGTGTCTGTCTGTAAAATGTACTTTTCCTGCCTTTTGGAGAGTGAGTTGCTGGGGGTGAAACTGGGGGGCTGATGATGCTGTGTGGGTGGGGAGCCCCAGCAGGGCTTGGTCACTGTCCAGACAAAGATGCTGCAGGTGTGGAAAGGGGCAGTTCTGGGGTGTAGCAGCCATCCCTCTCTCCTTTCCAGTGGCCCACTTGGAAAATCTGGGCCAAACCCAGTGGCCAGGTCCCCAGGCTGAGAGCAGTTCTGTATTTCCGGAGTGCTAATGGAGCTGTGCTCCCTGGGGAGCTCATTAAGCATCACCTCAGAGGGCTGCACAGCCAGGGCTGGCTGCTGGGGAGGCTGCAAACCCCATCCCCTGGCAGGGCTCCAGCTCAAGGAGATGTCCCCCGCCCTCCTGAGCCGCCTGTCCCCGTGCCACCAGGGCGGCTCAGCCCCACTGCCCGGCCGTGCCCTGCATCGTTGCTTTGCAGTTGTCTTTTTCTCTCTGCAGGGAGAATAACTTCATCAAGGACTTCCCCCAGCTGGCTGACGGCCTGCTGGTGATCCCACTGCCCGTGGAGGAGCAGTGCCGTGGTGTCCTCTCGGAGCCCCTGCCTGACCTCCAGCTTCTCACTGGTACGAGCTGCCCCCAGCTTCAGTGTCCCTGGGAGTAACAACCCCTTCTCCCTCCGTGGATCCCAGTGTGATTCCTGAGGGGCATCATCACCCCCTTTGTGCCATCCCTCCTGCATGCCTGGGGCAGAAACCATCTGAGGGAGGTGTGAGTCCATCCCTGTGAGCTCCTGGCAGCCACAGCCATCCCAGCGCTGGTCCTGCCAGCAGTCTGGGGACCCCACGGCATCAGCCCTGGGGTTTGCATCCCTCCCACCATCCCATTTCTCAGCCCTGTGGTGGGATGGGAGCATTAAACATCTCCCCGAGTGTGGTCAGCACTGGTCACTCACGGGCTCTTCCTTTGCAGGGGACATCAAGTACGACGAGGCCATGGGCTACCCCATGGTGCAGCACTGGCGCGTCAGGAGCAACCTGTACAGGGTGAAGCTCAGCTCCATCACCCTCTCTGCAGGTGAGGGATTCCAGGGGCAGGGAGATGTGTGTCTGCATGGGTGGGTGGGGATTTTCTGCCCCAAGCCTTGCACTGATGTTTCCCACCTCCATGCTCTGTTCCCAGCACTGCTGCAGGGATATTTTCCTCCTTTTTTTCAGGGGGGAAACTGAGGCAGGGAGTTTGTGCAGCAAGAGGTGAGGTCAAAGCCAGGATGAAGCCAGTAAGCAACACTGGCAGGGAGGATTTTTTTGGCGTTTCTGTGTATACGTGTATGTACAAAACCCAGTAAATCCTTTAAAAAAGGTTGTTTCGAAAGCAACCAAAGCACTTGGAAAAGCAGGTCATATAAAGCAGGGAGTCACAGATGAAGAAGGGGTGGGTGGGAGGATCCTGCAAATGTCAAAACATTTCACTGCCACATTTTTATAGCTACACATTTTGTTTCAGAAATGCTGAAACATTTTGTTGCGACCTGAAATGTTTTGCCTTTTCATTTCAAAATAGCATTTTTTTTATTTAAAAATCAACGAGTTTTTAAATGGAGTGAGAAAGAAAAGAAAAGATTTAGTGCTAACAGGCTGCACAGCCCCAAAATGAAATAACCTGCTTGGAGCTGAAAAAAATACGTGGGTTCAGCTCAAAATGAATTCTTCTGGCTTTTTTTATTAAACCAGCCTTCTCTTTCAATAAACCAACCAACCAACCAGCCAGATAATCTCATTTTGGTGACAGTTATGACGTATTTTCTTGCAGTATGTTTTCCGTTCCGCCACTGAACCAAAACGGTGCTTTCAGCCAGCTCGAAGTGATGCTGAGGTGCTGTGAAGTCACCAATGTCTCCAGGATATTTCACCTCCACAGAGCAGCAAGGGTCCATGTCCTTGTCCCATGCCAGAGGTCCCTGCTGTCTGTGTGGATGTTGCTCAAGTGATGCTCTGACCTTTGCACACCCACGGAGCTGCCACCAGCCCGGCCCTGTGTGCCCCTCTGGGCTGTCTCCAGCTTTCCTGAAAGTAGTTCCCCAGTTGTGCCGGGTGTTTGCACGAGGGATGGAACATCTCTGGTTGTGGATACAGCCAAGCAAAGGCCAAGCACGTCCTCGGGGGAGAGTGTTAATGATGTGCCAGCAGCCTGACAAACAGACTGGAGCTGGCAGGGACGGTGTCTGTGTGTGTGTGTGTTCACACATGTTCACATGCACATCCCTGTAAAGTGATCTGAGGGCTCTCTCAGGGAGAGGAATCATAGATGGAAGTCAGAGCCTCAGCCTAGGGTGATAACAGGCTGTGGATTCCAAAGGATCAGGTGGAGGCAAGAGAGGAGGAACTGCACCCACCTGGGCACTTGCATGACCTGAGCAGGGATCCTCTGGGGCTCCCTCCCTGGGGTGGTGGTTGCCAGCCCTGCCTGGCTGACCTGCCCATGCCCTCCTCCCTCCCGCAGGCTTTGCAAACATCCTGAAGATCCTGAACAAGGACAGCAGCCGGGAGGAGCTGCTCTCCTTCATCCAGCAGTTCGGCTCCCACTACATCGCGGAGGCGCTGTACGGCTCCGAGTTCAGCTGCACCATCCACTTCCCCAGCAAGAAGGTCCAGCAGCAGCTCTGGCTCCAGTACCAGAAAGGTGAGGAGGGTGATGGGAAGGGGCAGGGGCACGAATGCCGGGTGTCATGTGCTGGTTTCCATCCATCACCCCCTTCCTCATGCATACACCATCACCATGCACGCTAGCGGGCTCAGGCAGGAGGCTTGTCCCAAACTGAGTGCCCAGTGTCAGGTGGCACATGCCACTGGCAGCATCCCTGAGCCACCCTGCCTGCTCCTGCCCTTCAGCGTCCACACTCTGGCTCCATCCTTCCCCAGGGTGACCCCCATCCCCACGGTGGCCCCTGCATACCGGGGGTCAGCTGATGGAGATGTGACATAAATGAGCTGTCTCAGAATGGCTTTGTTTTATTGCTTGTGACAATGACGGTCTTTAAGGAAGTGCATTAAATCAATAGCAGACTCATTGTGCTACACCATAAATAACGAGACACATCATTAAACAGGGCAATAAACTTCAGGACTTTGAAGTAATACAATTAGGTTATGTTTATAAAAACTCCCTTATCGCTGTAGCCTTCCATTTGCCAATTCATCTTTCTCCTCCAGGGACTTGGGGATATTCCCCGGTTCTGATATTTTCCTATTTGAAAAACATCTGTGGTGAATCATAGAGCCCATCTTAGGGCTGATGATGCCAGAAGTGATTGAGACACTTGCATCCTGCCCTGGTGGCACTGCCAAGAGCAGCCTCACTCCCTAGAACCCAGAGGAGAAAGGTGTTCTCCCACACGCCGCCTCCCTTGCTCTTGGCTCATTTCCTTCTCCGTTTTCCCAGTGCAGCCCATCTTGTAAGCATATTTATAACACCCTGTACTCGTTTGTTTGGGTTTTAAATAGTGATAAATGAAGTTTGCCATAGCAATGGCCCTGTTTAGCAGGAGAAGGCACGTGGAGGTGGGTTGTTTATGTACTCATGATGATATTAACCATTCAGGAGCGCTCCCTGCACTCCAGGGGCAGATGTGTTGGTG
The DNA here is from genome assembly GCA_013397895.1 of Origma solitaria. Classification (NCBI taxonomy): domain Eukaryota; kingdom Metazoa; phylum Chordata; class Aves; order Passeriformes; family Acanthizidae; genus Origma; species Origma solitaria. Next base: position 293,296 of record VZRL01004997.1, on the reverse strand, counting down.
GAGAGCAGACCCCCAGTGTCCATCCCCTCAGACAAGGGTTTCTCAGGAGGATGAGAGCTGGGAATGAGAGGCAGCTGCTGCAGCCCAAGCCTGGCATGAGCATCGCTGCTGTTCGACGATGCTGGGGCCAGAGGGGACATGAACAGCGCTTGATCCGGTGGTGAAATATCACCTGCTCCCTCAGTTCTGCCTTCCCCGTGGCCAGGGGCAGTGGTGGCTCAGCCACAAAGCCCCGTGGTAGCACAGGGCCTGAAGGCAAAGCCGTGCCTTGCTGACAGAATAATTTCCTTTTTAGTCCATGGTATGCAGCCGGCTGAGGTGCATCCCTCTCTCCCCAGCCGCCTCCTCCCCATGCTCCCGGAGCTGTGCCTGGCTGCCCTGGCATTTGTGGGGCATCCAGAGCATTCTACTCCACTGCCTGTGAAGCACCAAAGCACTCATGGGACTCCAGGGATCCCCTGGGGGGTTGCGTGGGATGCCTGGACACAAACTGTGACTGTGCGGCATTTGGGCACCAGCTGCTGGCCCCGACCTTGTGCTTTGAGTGTGGCTTCGGTCGCTGGGGGGGTCGGTGAGGTTGAACTTTGGGGCTGTGAGCAGTGCAGAGGTGACCAGCATTGTATTTTAGCTCTTTGATGGCCAGAAAATGCTCTTGGAAGGACACTGAGGATGTTCAGGGCTCTTGGGGAGATCAGCTTGTGGACAGAGAAGGTGTCACGGGAAACCCAGGGCACTCTCCTGGAGAAATCCCATTTAGCCAAGAGAAAGAGCTTGCTGTTCATGGTAGATGGATTTTATTCCCAGCTTCTCTACTGATTTACCCTCGTTTTGCCAGTGACATAAGGCAGACGGAATAAATAGCTCCAGCTAGACAGCTCTGGATGCCTTCTCCACTCAGAGCAGCTCTGGCCTGCCGGGCTCCCCACTGCTCAGCAGCCCGTTCCGAACTGCTCAGCGAGCACACATATGCATCAGCTCGAATAAATATAAAAGCAGGGCCAGAATAACTGTAATTTGTTAGTGGACGAAGCAGGTCACAAGAGGAGGGAGAGAGGAGAGTTTTGAGCTAATTGGAATGACACCAACTCTGAGAAAAATGCACATTACGGGGTGTTCACAGCATCGCACAAAATTATTTTAATATTTTAATCAACTTCATAAATCAATCGCCAGGCCTCAGGAGGAGGCCTCCAACAATAAAGGCGCAATCTGCGCATCGAGCCCTAATTGAAAACATGGTTTTGAAGAGAAGCTCCTGCCGCTGGTGCCAGGGCAGACACTGGCTCCGTGCCGAGGCTGGAGCTGCCCGAATGCCAGCACAGAGCCTGTGATGTGGGTCAGTGACTGCAGAGCTCTTCCCTCAGCCAAGGGCAGGGAAAGGGATCCAGCTCTGGCCAGGGACAGCACAGAGTGGGCAGCCTGCTCTGCCTGGAGCAGTGTTCCCTTCCTCCTGCAGGTGGGTGAAGTGTATGTGGGGGGAAATGGGTTGACAGAGCAGCCTGCGCTTGTTCCTAAGGATTTTCCAGAGTGAATCCTGCACAGAGAGAGCCAGGCAGGCACAGCTGTGGCACACCAGGCACTGCACTCCTTCAGGGCAGGCATGGGAGCATCCCCCAGGCTCCCTCCCAGGAGCAGCCTCAGTCCGTGAGAGCACCGAAGCAAACTCCAATTTTACTTCAAGCAGAGTGATTAAAAGCCCATTTTTTTGGGCTGCCCGCTCTGGCTCTGTGCAGCCAAGCAATGCTTTAACACATTGAGTGGCCTCCAAACAGGGACCTTGCAATCGACCCAGCCATTGATCTGTGCCACAGGAGCCCACATTGGTTTTCTTCCCCATCGGAGCCAGCTTTTAACACTGACGGCACCTCATTAAGTTGGTAGCAGTCGTGTGAGCACCTTCATTTGGCAGCTGGGATGAATGTGATGTCCCCAGCCAGCTCCTGCTGTGTGTGACAATGTGCTGGGCCTGGCAGGATGGAGGGAATCGGCTTTGTCGCAGCCCCCGTGGGGCTGTGCTTTGGATTTCTGGAGAAACCAGTGTGGATAATGCCCCAGAGTGTTGGCTGCTGCTGAACAGTGCCTCCATGGCATCCAGGCTTCCTCTTTTTCCCCTTCTAGCCCTACAGTCACTAGGTTGGGGTGGACAAGGTGTTGGGTGGTGACAAAGCCAGGACAGCTGACCCAAACTGGGCTATTCCACACCACACAGTGCCTTGATAATAAAACTGGAAGTGGAGGTTGGGAGTCTGCCCCATCTCAGAGACTCAAAATGTGCAGGAGGAGGGAAAGATACCTCAATCCAGCAAATCCACCTGCTGGGAGCCACTTCATTCACTGAAAAAAGTTTATCAGAGAGCTGGTTGCTCTGTGTTTCCTTGTTCTGGCTGGTGAGGAGAGCTTGGTTAGGGAAGGGGAAGAGCTGCTCTGACTGCAAAATCTGACAGCCCTGGTGAGATTTCTGCAAGAGCTCTTCCAACTTGCTTATTCCCACTGGAGAAGGCCAGCTGGGAAGCAGGAAGGGATGCAGATGGGCTCAGGATGTGTGTGCATGGGTGGGAGAGATCCAGAGGGTTTCACTGCCCAGCTGGGAGGTTACTTGAGGTCTGCAATGAGGGAAATGTTTGTTTTTCTTGAATTTCCTATGATCTCTAGATAGAGCTTCCTTGGCTGAGGTTCCCTGGCCACGTTGGGTGCTCAGCAAGCTCAGCCTGTGGCTGCTGCAGATGGGAAAGATGTTCATGTTCCCTCTCAGTAATCGATCATTTATGGGAATAGTCTGTGTTCTGGCAGGTCCTGTCCCATTTCCTAAGCCTTTCTGCCCTCTTCCCTCCCCAGTACTTGGTTATGTTCTCTGGACCACACTCCACTTACTGCATTTACCTGTAAGAGGTGACAGTTTTCATGATTTCTTGTGCACTCAGCAGTTTTGACAAAAGTTCTTCATAAATTATATTTATCTTCATAAATATCCTTCATAAAATTAAGGCTGGAGCCTGGAGCTCTGCTAAAATAGCAGTCCCTATTCCTCTGAGTAGGGCCTGTGGCTCCCTCCTGTCCTTTCAAGGTTTTATTTATCTCCCTTCAGGTCTGATACTGCCATTAACACAATTAAGATTGAACTAGTCCGCAGGAACCTTTAGTTTTCCTTTTCTAGATACAATCAGGTGCATTAAGAAAGCTGTAAAGCGAGGTTTGCATCTATTAAAGGAGATAATGGGTTTCCCTTATACCTGCTAGGTTAGAAATAGAACACAGAGAATTTCCCTGGTTTTGAGATCTGTCCCTATAAACAACCACTCTATTACCTTTATAATACTTTTACTTGCTTGGTTTCTGTTATATTTATTTCAAACCCTCAGATTTCAACATTTTGTTCGGAGGAGGTAAAACCAATCTAGCTGGTTGCCATGAAATTTAGACTAAAATATGTGCTGTGACTCAAGTCTGCTAAATGACCTTATGCACTGCTCATTGTAATCCAGAATTGCCAGGCAAGTCAAGTAATTAGTTGTGCAAAATGAAATAACTTTAAATCCTCGCATTGAGTAATGACCCAGAAAAATCACTTAAGCTATACAATAGAAACGACTCAAAGCATCTGGCTTTATTTTTACTTTTGTAGCTCTGCCCCCTTTGATTAAGGAACAGGCTCTCCTCCTCATCCCTTCATTCCCTGGCTCCTGGTATTGCCCAGAACGGTGTCCATAGTTTAGCTGTGCTGCCCAAAGAAATTAAAACTTGTGATAAAGCACCAGGGTAGGTCTAAGAGCACTGCACAGCAGCTGTTCTGCGAGGGTTGAATAATGTTTGATAAACCAGCAATTCACACCTGTTTGAAGAGCTGAGATGAGCCCAAGTGATGAAATCCTTCAGGTGGCTGGAGCAGGGGAGAGCCTGCACATGCTGTGGATGTACCTGTGAAGGGAATGGCCCTGCACACCATCCAAGAGTCCCCCTGGTAGCCACACTGTCACCACCCGAGCTGGGGTCGAGGCACCTTCACAGCTACACCCCCCGTACTCAGTCTCACCAGGTTTCCTCACCGGCTCAGCCCCAGGTTTCCCATGGCAGAGGCTTGATCTTTAAAATGATTTAATCATGGTGCTACAACAGAAGAACTGCCCAAGATGGTGCCTCCAAGGAGGGAGACTACAAAGTAAACCCAGGGGTTTTATGCCCTCACAGTCTAAGTGCACCAAAGTCTGAGGTTTTCCAGGTGAGCCCTCAGCTCCTGAAGTGTCACCTGTCTGCACCACAGGTCCCGTTGGCAGACCATGGATGAGCCAGGGACATGGGGATGAGCTTTCAGCCAGGCTCCCACGTCCCACTGAGCACCCCGAGGCAGTGAACACAAACCAGGCCTTTGAAATCAGGTGACAAGGAAGATACTGCCCTTGTGGCACTGTGAGTTAAGGGACAGAAGCACAGCATTTGTTTGTAAGGTGGGTAGGGAAGTGCCAGGTAAAGTTCCACGAGCCTGCCAAGATCAGATTTATCCTCAGAACCTGACACATAAAAGGGGTCTCGTAGCCAATGTGTTCCCAATCTAATCCCCACTGGCTGTAAAATCCAATCTGCCACCGAGGGGAGAAGATTAAGTGTTTTAATAAGAAAATGAGCCGTTTGCAATGCACTTTTAATTGGATCAATTTTTCCTTTATTACACAATCTTTAAAAACCAAACACATACATATGACCAGACAAGCTCTTTCCCCAGGTACAGAGCAGGAGCCAAACTATTTCAACATAATCCTTAATTATTCCATTTCACCTCGTTTGGCAGACGATCATGACACTGTGTGGGAGCACCATAGCAAGAAGAGCTCTGTAAAATCATCTACAGTCGAGTTTTGTCAGGGGATGTGCAGACCCTGGGTGAGGGACAGCAGGTTTTCTTTTTCCCTTTTCTCCCTGAAAGCCCAGACTGGAAGAGCTGCAGGCAAGACAGAGCCCCAGGCACTGATCACAGTGTCCTGGCCCACCAGTGCCTCACAGGGTGGTGTTATTTTTCTTAATTTTCTGAGTGAGAAACAGATGACAGACGCTTGGTTTGAACTCTGTAACCAGGAACAGGCTGGAGTAACCAACTGCTCAGCTTACTGGACTAGCTTTTTTTTTTTTTCCTTTTTTAAAGATTTTTTTTACATTTTTTATATTATTTTTAATTTTTTTTTCAAGCACTCCAGGAAATGTTATTGCTAGTAGTTGTGCTGTTTATTGCAAAAAAAAAAAAATGTCCATGGGAACAGAAAGTTAGAGAGGTACATATTATCATAGATAATATTGCTTTAATTATTTAGGTCCACAGTAGGCTCCTGTGTGGATTCCTGGAAGGGAGAAATGTTTAAAAGAGATCAGGAGAGGAACTGCCATTGCCATAAAACTGGAAAAATGCCTTCAGTTACAATGTCATGAACTGCAGCACAGCCCAGAAATCACCATCACTTCCCCAAAACACACATCCATGATGAGAAAGGCTCCTCAAATTGCTGTCACATGCCCTGGGCAATTGCCCCCTCCCACCCAATAAAGAGCAGCAGAGGATGTGAATAGTGATGTAGCAGTTGGTAGCCTTGGCAAACACACAGAGCAGCTCAGGAGGGAAGGGGAATTCAGTCCCCTGGGCTCCTTCAGCACCATCGACCACCTCGTGCCTTAGCTCCCTTCTCCACAAGCTTTTTCCAGCACATTATAGCAGGAGAAATTGGAAGTTGCCCTGATGGAAGCTCCATCACACAGCTGTGTTTGTGCGCTCACTCCTTCAGCACTGGCTGAGCGCAACAAAGAGAGGGAAAAAACCCCAAATCCCACCAAAATCTGCTCCCAGCTCTTTTTCTGCAATCCCTTTAACTGCCAAACATCCAGCTGCAGCAGCAGCAGCAGCTCAGAAACCTGTTTTACTCTGCTGTTTCAGTAGGGAAAAGTATATGGGCATAAAAAAAATTTAAAAATCACCTGTTGCAAACATGTTGTAGGACAAGTAGCAAACAATTTGCTGGAGCACGGCAGCCACCATAAAATCAGCTTTTATATTGTCTGTCGTGGCCCCAAATTTGCAACTACATTGTTGATGGCAACAAATAAATGCACTGCAGTGTAACTATTATCTGTGGCAGATTAACATGCTACCACTGTGCCCTATTTAAATGCATCTTTCCTTCAATAAACTATTCTGGGCGAGCAGCACCACACTGAGGTACACATTTTTCAGCCAGGAGAGCAGCACTGTGGGGGCCTTGGTTCACACAGCTGCAGTTTTGTGCTTCATTTGGCCCAAAGCCGTGATGAGCAGCAACTCTGGTGCCTGCTGGTGTTGTGGAAGAAAGAATTATTAAAAAAAAAATTAAAAATCTGAGGAATGTGTTTTGCTGTGCAAAGGGGAAAAAAAAGGCAGTGCACCAATGGATGTGCTTCCAAGTCTTAAAAAAAAAAAAAGAAATTGTCCTGCCCCCCCATCCCTACCTCAGCAGTGAGTAACTTGCACAGAGGAGGTGCAGATGAGTGGAAACCGAGTGCTAAATGCAATGGTCTGGAATGCAGAGTAGTGAAGTGCAGGTGAACATACAATACGTTGCATTTAATCTCATTTCCTGCTATCTCCCAGTCTTATTCCCCCAGCTCCTCCCCCCTTCCCAGGAAGTTTTAGATACCAGATACACCTTCCAAAGACAGTTTCCAGGATACATTTAATAATAAAACAACAGTAATTAGCAACCCTAGGTCTCCCCTCTTTTTTTTTTTTCCTCCAGCCCACTCCCTTTTTACCCCCTTCTACCTAGCAGAACTCTGATTAGTTATAAAACCCCTGTCTTCTTACAACTCAGGAAAAAAGAGGGCAATTTTCTGGCTCAGCCCGGTCTCCCACGATTGCACAGTACTCACTTCACATGGAACAGACACAATTCACAAATGGCACGACGGGGCAATCTCCTGAACACCAGAAAAATGGGAGAGACAACCCTGCCTCGTCAGGGTGGAAGCAAAGCTCCATCTCCGCACGGCTGAAGAGGCCATTTCGTTTTATGCAGTGCTGCAAGCACAAATTGGTCTCTCTAGGAGTTGCCCAGACAACTGCTACCCAGTTCCTTGCAAGTACCACAGGATTGCCTCTGCTAGTTCTCTAAGGGAAGGTGATTTAGAGCAGTCAGTCAGCGTTTATGGCACAAAGAAAGACACAGTGGTTGAAGCTGGAAGTGTAGGAGATGTGGCAGAAGGAGGTGAGGAGGTTTATGGAGTGACCAGTCACTTAGCAAAGAACCAAGACTGCAAAGGATGGATCCTTTCCCTCGCGCTTGTTCTTATTTGTATGGATTTTTATTTATAAAAAAGAAGAAGAAAAAGCAGACCACCACCACCACTACCACAAAAGCTATTTTGTTTCTCAACACAGAACATGATGGTCTCTATGCCAAATCCCCTTCAGTTATGGCACAGTCTTCCTGAAGGCTTGACACTGGTTCCCATCGGATTGCAAGGAGGCTGGAAGAATCTCCATTGCCAAGACAGGCTTTGCTTGCAGCCAAGCCTTTAAGGGGTGGAGTATCTTCTCAGGTGGTAACTGTAGATCTTAATGCAGTGATCCCAACAGTCCAGCACCAGCAGCTGCCCTTTGGGAGTAATGGCAATACCCACGGGGCAGGTGAGTCCCTCCCGGATTAAGATGTTGTAGCCACCTCCTTTAGGAAAATGCAGGATTTCCTTACGGCTGCTGTCAGCAACAATCAGGTCTCCCCTGGCATCAACGCACATGCCAGCAATGCACCTGAAATCCTCATTCTCGGAGAAGAAGTGGCTGATCTGGCGTCCCAGCTGCCCATCGGGGCCGACGGAGCCAATGGAGAAGCCTCCTTCCAAGTGGTGCTCGTACTGCCGGTTCTCCAGGTTGAGCCCCAGCCCCTGAGTGAAGTAAATGGTCCCTTCAGCGTCGCAGGTGACAAACTTGGGGCGCACGGCGCTGCACAGGCAGCTGTACTTCACCACCCCCACGCCACGGTCCACGGTGAAGCACCAGAGCTTCCCCCCTTCCACGTCGGTGACGACGAACTGGCCTGAGGGCAGCGCAGCAATGCCCCAGGGCTTGCTTAGCTGGCTCCGGTGACATGCCACGCAGTGGCCGTCCATGGTGTACACCTTGACAGAGTTGTCGTAGCTGTCTGTCACGCCGATCAGGCCGTGGCAGTTCATGGTGACAGAAAGGGGGGTCAAGTTGGGCAAGTCTGCTCCAAGGAAACTCAGCACAAAGCTGTCGATGCCACTGGGGCTGCGGCGGATCTCCTTCAGGAAGCCCTTGCGGGTAAAAACCTGGATTCGGAAGTTGCCCCGGTCTGCCACGAGCACCTCGCCTTGGCTGGTGACATGCAGGCTGACAGGGAGGTTGAACATCCCTGGCAGGCTGCCCTTGGAGCCCATCTTCTTGATGAAGGAACACTGCTGGATGCTCGCTGCTGCTTCAGGAATCCTTGGCTTGGCTGGTGAGGAATGGGGGGTGCAGCTGGGCTCCTCTTGCACCAGGTCAGGCTCCCTAAATGGTATCGAAGAGGATGCTGCAGTTTCCATGAGCGACTCCTCCACGTTAACGGTGCGGGGTTTCTTCACCACCTGCCCGATCTGCAGTGGTCCCACATGGCTCACCTTAAGGAGTTCCACCTCTTGGAGAGTCAGCTCCCTCGGGAGACTGTTGGTCAGTTCTGGTTCTTCCTCATCCGCTGCCTCCTCCAGGAGAGCTATATCCCCCTGCTTTATTTTGGCAAGGAAGTAGTCACAGCGAGACATTATCTGCACTTCCGCTAAGTTCAGCAGGTAAGCTTGCTCCTCCATCACCTGGTTATTTATCTTCTCCACTTCAGACAAAGAGGTGGTGAAGAACTTGCGTGACCTGGCCAGTTCTTCCTGGATCTTGCGCTCCTCTTTGCTGTACTCCTGCAGAACCGCTTTGTATCTGGATTGCAGGTCTCTGGAAACATCCTCCAGAGCAGCTTTCCTTTTCTGAAGATCACCCATGAGCTCCCTCAGCCTGGCAAGCCTCGTCCCAAATTCCCTCCTACGCTCCTCGGCGGCCTCTTTGATAGCAATGACTCTGTGTCCTTGGGGCATGTGCGAAGCCTCCTTGCATGGCTCACATAAAACCAAGCTACAGCTCTTGCAAAAGTGTCTTGGCAGCCTCCTCCCGCAGACCTTGCACATGAGGAGTCCCACCACTTCCCCCAGCCCGGCCGTGTCGATGATCTTCAGCACGGTGAGGTTGTCGGTGAGCTGAGCCAAGCTGGTGATCCGTGTGATCTTGCTGCAGAAGGGGCACCGGATGCCGTTGATGCTGTTGGCCAGGAGCTTCTCCAGGCACTGCTTGCAGATGGTGTGCCCACAGTGCAGGAGCTTGGGCCTCAGGTGCTCCTCAGTGAAGGACTCCATGCAGATGGGGCACTCCAGGACCTCTCGGAGCGCATCCGAGTTGAGATGAGGGGCGGCAGCCATGATGTTCCAAGGCAGCTTTATCTGGCGCAGTGCCTTGTGCTCACATCTATTCCAAGGTGCTCCGATTCTGTCCAGGAAGAAAAAAGGGAAATGTGATTTATGTCACCACCAGCAGTTATGTATACATGCAATTTATTTCTGACTTATCGCCTAACCCTGAAGAAAAAGAAACCCAGTTAGCTTTTCTGTGTTGGGAAGGATGGATTAGTCATAGCTAATCTCAGGGTGGGCAAATTTCAAAACTAACTTGCAGCTCCCAGTGCGATGAATTATTCACTTGCAAAATTTGTAAAGCAGCACTGAAAGAAGTGGAATGGCACCAATAAGGAAGCCCGGTAGATATTGATGACTGAATCATCTCCTCATGGTGCCCATCTCCCGCTGCCAAGCCACCGAGTTTACATAATTTACTGAAACCCAGGGAGATTAAACCAGGCATTCAAAATGTTGTGCATCAAAGGGGGAACCAGATGGTGCGATGCTTTAGGACATTAATAGATCACCTCTGGAGACCTGCATTCAGATGTGACATCAGATACCAACCAAATAAATGTGCTTGGTTCACTCTGCTTTGCTAGAGAGCCAAAACACATTTTCAAGGTTTCATACATTTGCCAGGAAGTGAAAGTAGCAGAAATGCTCTGTCAGCTTCCACTCATTCTGGGGGTGACTGTGCATGCTGAAAACACACAGGGAAGGTTTGATGCCAGGGCATCTCATTAGCCTCTGCCATGCTGCACCATGCTTCATGCCAATTAAACACAGCTCAGGCAGGTATTAGCAATAATGGAGTTAACAGACAACTCCAAACATCCAAACTCCAAACATACTCCCAGTGTTCACTATTAGCTCCTGAACTCAGCTTAACTGCATTTAATTTCTCCTCATTTTACAATCTCGCAGCGTTGACCTCGTTCTTGTCTCCAGGTTCAGTTTTACACCACTCTGGTTGCTGTTCAGCTTCAATCCAGGTTTCTCCACCCTCACATCCCTCCCAGCAGGGAGCAGATCCCAGCAGCTCTCCTGCCAAAGCAGCCATCCATTCAAAAGGAACAGAACAGGGCTCACATCATTAAGTTATTATTCACTAGACTGGGTTTCAAATCCTTTGCTATTGTACTGCTTAGCCACTAAAAAATAGGGGAGAAAACCTTTCTTCTAGGGAAGAGGAGGAGGAGAAGGAAGTAGTTAGTCTTTGAAATGAAGAGAGGGTGGCAGAGGGATGTGAACAGACAGCTCTCTCTGAGAAATGGCTGCATGCACACAGCATTCTCACTTCCCTGCTGGGTTTGCCTCCTTCCTCTTTGGGAAAGATTCTGTGTATTTCAGTTTGCCGTGTGTTCCTGTGCAGAAAAACAACTGTGAGGAAGAAAAGTTGTTGATGCTCATTTGGGGGGAAAAAAAAAAAAAGAAAAAAACGGTAATTTTAATTTGTCAGCTGTAGTTCAGAGTCCTTTAAAGCCCATATTTCAGGAAGGGATTCAGTGGTGTGGCAGAATCTCTCAGCACCATGCTGGGATCTGATCCTCAGCTTGATAGTGGCAGGTTGAGTATCCTTGGCCCTGGGGAAGCAGAAACCTGGGCACTGCCATGGAGAACAGAAACCTTCTTCTGAGGGAGGAAAAATCTGTGATTTAAAATGGTTTTTAAAAATGAAACACAGGATACCAGCCAGGTTCATTATTCTTACTTTCCTTGGAAACATGTCAAAAGGATCGCTTAGGGAAGGATGAGGGAACAGCACAGGCACCAAGTACTGAGAGTTACATTAAAAGCTACCTTTAAAACAAGTATTTTCATTAAAGAACAACAGTGGATGGGATTTTAAGTCAGGCTGGGCTTTTAGAGAGCTGATTTGTATGACATTCTTTTCATATATAACCCCCTTTATCGGAATGTCAGCATGCCCTCAGTAATGGGACATTATTTTTCCCTTTTATCTCCCTCTCTTTCTCGGCTGTGCCCCCATGGAAGTTTCCTTAACAGCGAGTTGTTCTTGCGTGTCGGTCCCTCCCGGGGCAGTTCCTCTGACGCAGAGCAGGGTATTACAGAAAGCCTCAGCTGAGGATCAAGCCATAAAACTGTGAATTATGCGAGTTTGGTTTCCTTACATTCAAAAGAAATTTCCTGCCGTGGTTTCTCTTGTCACCCGGTAGTTTTTAGTGAGTGTCTGCGGTGAGACAACGGGCTTCACTTTTAATTCAGAGCTCGTGTCATTAACGAGGGAAAATAATGGGGTAATGCTGCAAAATAAGCGCCGCTGACAGGAGTTGTCACAACAACAAAACCGCCACGACAACCCCTGGATTTGGGGGCTTTTCAGTGAAAAATCCAAGGGTTTGGGTTGGAAGGACCTTAAGGATGACCTAATTCCACCCTCTGCCATGGACAGGGGGGACAGCTTCCTTCCACCAGCCCGGGCTGCTCCAAGCGCCGTCCGGCCCGGCCTCGGCCACGGCCGGGATGGGGCAGCCAGGGAGTGAGTGACCCGCGCTGTGTGTGCCCACCGTGTCCGCTCACAGCACACGCCCGGGGCCACGCCGTGGGGTCAGTGGCAGCGGGGCGGGCGCGGCCCGC
>VZRL01004997.1:223007-280961 GCA_013397895.1 Origma solitaria | reverse complement strand
GTCACGTGAGCGCGCCCGCGGGGGCTGCCGGGAGATGTAGTCCGGGCGCGCCGGGGCTGGCGAGCGGCGGGGGGACACCGGGGGGACCGCGACACCGGCACGGGGGGGCCTGTGGCGGAGGGGAGGGGCAGTGGGATGGATCCAACCCTGCCAGGCTTGTGCTGCGGCTCCTTGTGAAGGTAAAGGTTAAAAGAAACAAAAGGGGAGCAAGACCGTCTTTGCAGGGTTTTTTTGTGGGTTTTTTTGTGTTTGTTTTTTTATTGGGTGTGTCATTTAGGCACGCGGGGGTTGTTCATTGCCCTTTCCCTGATCAGGCAGTGCTGCTGTTGGAACAGCCCCTTCCCTTTCTCTTTCACCTCCTCTTTCTCCTTTCCCTTCTCTTTTCCTTTTTCTACTCTTTTCCTTTCCCCTCCTTTTACATTTCCCTTGCCTTCCCTTTTCATTTCCCTTCCCTTTTCCTTTCTCTTTGCTCCTCCTCTTTCCCTTTTCCTTTCCCCTTCCCTTCCCCCAGCAGGTTCCTGGGCGTTTGATCGGTTTTGCATCACCTATTGAAAACGTGTCTTTCTCATTTCACACCCTGCATTGGAGCAGCCCGTTGGACTCCAGGACAAAAAGGACTATTTTTGGGTACAGCTGCAGCTGTGAGCAGAAGCTGCAGGCTGGCAGTGGTAGCCAGAGGCAGGGATTTGGCCACTGGACCATGGCTGGGCTGTGCCCAGTGTTTCCTGAAGCCAATAACACCATCAGGAGCACTGACCCCATGCAGATGTCATGAGCCTGCTTTGGAGATGGCAGAGAGACCCCTTGTGCCGTGACCCTGTGGGGCTGCACAGCAGATTGGGGATGTCAGGGGCTTAGGGCTTCCTCTGGGAGCAGGGAGAGGCCAGGGCAGGTGCAGGGAAGCCGTGTCCTTCACACACCAGCGGTGCCACAGCTCCGGTGCCACCAGCACCAGAGGCAGCATCTCGTGGGCAGCCCAGGGCTGATGTGCAGGTGGGGGTTTGGAGGCTCAGACTCGAAGGAATTCCCTGCCTGGGAAGGAGGCAAGACCTCTGTTTAACCATTTCCCAAAACCTCTCCATGTGGCTTCCTTGCCTGCAGCGCTTTTCCACTGCTCACCTGCTCCAGCTGCCACCAACCTGAGCCAGAGAAAGCACCTTCATAATGCAGCAAGTCTTGCCACCTTCTGCTCCTGGTGGTTTTTCCACTTTGTTTAGAAAAGAACAGTTCATTTGGAAGGGATCTTCATCCCAGGAGCAGCAGGGATCAGCAGTGTGGGCAGTAGATGCTCTCAGAGGCAGTAAGAGCAGATGCAAAGCCTGCCCAGGGTTGCAAAAAACAAAAACCAAAAAACGAGTGAGATTTACAGTCCCCTGTTTCAAGCACCACTGACTCCCTGGGGGTGTTGCTGTGCCCAAGGAGGGCACACAGGGTTCACTCCCAGTTCCTGGCCTCACCGGGGAAATGCTCTTTCAGTCCCTGATATATGGGGAATAAAAATGGATGTAAACATTGAAACCAGGGTGGTCTGGCAGATCCTGTGAGGCCACCCACACCTGAAAATGTGGCCTCACATTGCGTGAAGAAAAAACAATGGTAGGAATAGGAAATAATCTTTCAGTGCATCCTGGGGAGAAAACAAAGGGCTGTCTGGATTTAATTAGAGGTGATAATGATGAGCTGATGATGTTACCCGTCATGTGTGAGTATGGGGATCCTACATGACAGGGAGGGATGGGAAGGCTGTCCAGCTCGGGACGCTGGTCACCCTGACCCATGGACAGGATGGCGTGTCCTGAGGGGCTGCCCCATGCCAAGACATCCAGCTGGCAGAAGATCTCAGCCCTCCCGTGGGAAAGGGCTGTGCGGGTGTGTTGGAGCAGAGAGGTATGGAGCCAGCTGCCGTGTGGGGTGATTTGGGGGGTCATGGGGCCATTCTTGTGGGGCCAAAGTGTTTTGGAGGCAGGGGAGCAAGCCCTGAGATGCTGCCAGGGGTGGGATGAGCAGGGCAGGGCTCTGGTTGCTCTTCCTGGGAGCCTGTGCAGGCACTGGGGGGACACTAGGGGCTGTGCAGGGTCTGCAGAGCCAGTTCCTGTGATAAAGCAATGTCACAGGGGATACCTGCAGAGCCCCCTTTGATAGAAGGTTAGCAGAGGTCTCTAAAAGCTCTTTTTTTCTTAATACTTCGGGCTTGCAAGTGTGTAAATGCCTCATCTGAAGCTGAGGTGAGATCTGTCCAACCTGCAGGCAGCAGAGGTGATCTGCCTCCAGATTCTCTCTGCTGGTACCTTTGGGATCATCCCCAGGGCAGAGGGTCTGTGGCAGGCATGGGGTCACACCAGTCACAAGCACCGTGGTGCAGCTCTCTGATCACACCTTGATGTTGGGTGTCAGGATGCAGGGTTCTGTGTTTAATTGAGTTTGGTTAATCATCTGGGAGCAGCGGCACAGCATCATAGGGAGATGGGAGTGTCCAGGGGGCAGTGTGGACATTAAGAGACTCTTTGCCGGGAGCTGTGGTGACAGGACAGGAAGTAATGGGTACAAATTGAAACAGGGGAAATTTAGGTTCGATATTAGGAAGAAATTTTTTGCTGTGAGCATGTGAGGCACTGGCATAGATTGCTCAGGGAGGTTGTGGCTGCTCCATCCCTGGACTCAAAGCAATCCCTGGTGTTCAAAGTGAGGTTGGAGCAACCTGGTCTAGCAGGAGACATCCCTGTCCATGTCAGGCGGTTGGAATGGCATGATCTTTAAGGTCCATTCCAACGCCTTTAAACATTCTATAAACAGGAGATTAAACGGGGTCACGGAGCCTCACACTCTAGAGTTTATCGAGCCCTGACACCCAGGGGATGTCACACACCCGCGCTGTCACACTCCCCTCCGCCAGGCGCGCATGGCTGGGATGAGGATGGAGGATGAGGATGAAGGATGAGGATGAAGGATGAGGATGGAGGATGAGGATGAAGGATGAGGATGGAGGATGAGGGTGGAGGATGAGGATGGAGGATGAGGATGAAGGATGAGGATTGAGGATGGGGGATGAGGATGAAGGATGAGGATGGAGGATGAGGATGAGGATGAAGGATGAGGATTGAGGATGGAGGATGAGGATGGAGGATGAGGATGGAGGATGAGGATGAGGATGAGGATGGAGGATGAGGATGAAGGATAAGGATGGAGGATGAGGATGGAGGATGAGGATGGAGGATGAGGATGAAGGATGCGCCCCGCGGGTGGCGCGGAGCGGAGCGCCGCGGGCGGAGGGCTGTGCCGCATCCCGGGCTGTGCCGCATGCCGGGATCCCTGCGCCGTCCTGCCGCGGTGCCACGAGAGGGCAGCAGGGCCCCACGGACCGGCACGGCCACAACTGCCCCGCCGGCGGCACCGGCACCGCGCCGGGCGGGGACCGAGTACATCCCGCACTCCGCGCTCGCATCCTGCATCCCCTGGTCACACCGAGCCTTCGCCCAGGGGATGGCGTTCCCACGCGGGATTCGTGCCGCGGGAATGCTGTGTGTCCCAAAAGCCGATTCCTCGGGAGAGCTCCCTTGCCCAGCCCGCACTGAGCTCCAGGATTGGGGTGTTGGTGGGTGGTTGGTGGTTTCACTGGGGTGGTGTTTCCTCCACAGCTAGGGCTGGAGTCATGGAGTGGTTTGGGCTGGAAGGGACCTTAAAGCCCACCTCGTTCCATCCCTGCCATGGCAGGGACAGCTCCCACTGTCCCAGGCTGCTCCAAGCCCTGTCCAGCCTGGCCTTGGACACTGCCAGGGATCCAGGGGCAGCCACAGCTTCTCTGGGCACCTGTGCCAGGGCCGCCCCACCCTCACAGGGAAGAATTTCTTCCCAATATCTATTCTAAATCTGCCCTCAGTCAGCCATTCCCCTTGTCCCCATGTCCCCACGTGTCCTTCCCGCACACATGGATGGATATGACAGACTGACCGCCCTGGACACTGTGCCCATGCCTTTCTCAGCAGTGTTTGTCCATCATGAACAGTGGGCAGCATTCAATCTGTCCAAGCTCTTCAAAGACCTGGTGGCCACTGCAGTGACAATATCTCAGTGCCGGAGAAATTCCCAGGCAAACACATCTATTGATTTCCTTTCTAACTCCCTTTCGATGGATTTGCTAGCAAAAAGGATATTATTCCACCAGGTGATAAACAGACAGCCTGTGTCTGGATGTGTCCTCGCCATAAGTCCCCACTGTCCCACACGTGGTGGCACTAGGTCTGTCCAGTGAAGGTTGGTGTAAGGGGAAGGTGGACCAGAATTCCCTCTTCCACGCATAAAATGCAAATCCCAGGTCCTAAATGAGGCCCAGCTGAGCAGCGTGTTGGTGTTGGTGGGGTTAAGCTGCTGAGCCTGTAGGAATCCCTACCTAGGTCTGTTCTTGCTGTTCCCTCTACAGCTCCAGCTGGGGAGCCTTCTCTTCTACTTGTTCCAAGCATTTATGCTCGTGAAGTGATATCACATCCTATCCCTGATACGGCTGCATTCTTGTGGCAAGTGGAGTGATTCCCAATTTCAGATTGACTTGGGAATCTTTTGGAAGAGGTACTGTATAAAATGCTGGACCACTATCAAACCTGTCTGCTCCTGGGAGCTCTCAAGACAGGACAGCACTCCAGTACAAAGCCTTTAGGCATTGTGCTGTTTTTGTTACAGTAGTGGCCTTACCCTGCTCCCTCATGTCCAGGCACCAGGAGGTGCTGCTGGTAATGCTGGAAGTGTTTCCCCACACCAGCAACTGCTGCATCCCGAGCAGGGATCCCTTTGTGCAGGGACTCAGCTCGTGCTGTGGGATTGTAAAATCCTGGTGGGGCCCAGAAACGGAGCCAGGCACCCCAGCAGGCAAATGGTACCTCTGGACATCCTGTGCTGCTCATTTTCCCTTTCTTATGCAAGGCCTGATGCCTGACACGAGGTTGTTATTTTATTTGTTTTGTGGTGGTGATTTTGTTGGGTTTTTTTCTTTGTTTAAATCCATATTTCAGACAAACAAACTAATAACTCCCACAAGTTGCCATGATGCATCCAACCGCATCCGAACCTCTCTGCTCCCAAGAAGATGTTGCCAGGGTTCAGCTGAGTTGCCAGCAGTGTTAGTGACAGCGTGTTCAGATTCAGGGGCTGATAAGGAATCTCTGTGTCCTCAATGCTGCAGCTGAGTCTCCTCCTCCTCCCAGAAAGGACCTTGGGAGTGCCCTGGCAGTGGTCACCTGCAAAGCCCTTCCCCAGGAGTGAAGCAGAGGCTTTCCAGGAGTGCCCTGGGAGGTTATCCTGGTCTATGTAGGTAATAAAAGCCAGGCTGAGCCTACAAGAATATGTGGGGTTTCTCCAGTTCATTGCTGAGCCCTCTCCTTGCATGCAGGGAGCTGAAAACATAACCAAAACTCATCTCAAATGTAGGACAGGGGGAGATGGAGGGATCCCAATCCCATATTCCCAGGCTACAGTTGCAATGGCAGGTCCAGGAATATGTTTTGGAGTGAAAATACCTCTGAGATCTGAAAAGCTCCTCTGTGAGATGCCCTGAGTGCAGGGTGGGGAATGTGAGTGGGATGAGAAGGAAGCACTATGCCCAGAAAGAAAATCTCCAGCTTTCTAGGGATGAGGCACCTGAGCAAGCAGATGAGATAAGGAGCAGCATCTCCTCCTCGTTGCTTCTCCCCAGCTCTGGAGGAGCTGGCTCACAAGCTGAGTGTGCAGCTGCTGCTCCCGGATAGGTTCCAATAGCAGGAATGGAGGGATTATTTTGTCAGGAAGGACTGTACTTAAGCACCCCAAACTCATTCCACAAAAGCTACCAGGAATTGCTATGCGGTGCTGATGACTTCCAAGTGTTTGTCTGGATGAGAGTTGGCAATTTGACGATGAAGCCAGTTTCCCTCTGCTGAGCCACGTCCTATTTAATTCTCCTCCTCTTGAGTTGTACCCAGAGCCTCATGCAAGGGAGCACCACGGATCCTTTGCCAGTCTGCAAAGGAATCCTCTTCCCCAGTGCAGCTGGGCTGGGATCTGTTCTAAAGAGGATTAACTGCAAACAGCCAATTCCACCTTGCCATGAAGTTTGCTCTGCTCACAGCTCTGCCCTGAGCCACCCGGATCCATGGTTAACCTGTCACTGAGTCCATGGCTTTTGGGGAAGGGGAGCTGTGCTGCTCACAGTTTTCAACCTTACCTCATTTTCAGGACTTTGTGCTTTCTCCTGTGCAGCTCCACCTGGGCGCTGCTGCTCCTGAAATGGTTTTGCTCCCCCTGGATGGATTATAGTGCTCTGTAATTCTTTGCTGTAAAGCCGATAATTCAGAAGAAAGCTTTGATATCCTGTTGCCAGTCATGAGATAACTGATTCCACCATCTCTTCAGCACTGTGTTCATGTCCTCCCTTAAAGCATGGCTCCAAAACTTCCTTCCCCATGGAGGATCTCTAAAGCTGCTTCAGCTCTGGTGAAGAAGCTTTGCAGCCCAGAAATGTGATTATCTCCTTTCTCTTCTACATGTACTTCAGTAGGGATGTTAAAAAATGTTACTTTTATTCACAAGTGAGAAGAGGCTCATAGTATCCCCCTAAAAATTCCTTCTTTCTGAGCCACCCTGTTTTTCAAGGCTTCATGGCTTTCCTTTATGAGACTTGAAGTTGCCTGGAGCTGATCTTCTAGAAAATAATCTCTCCAAGAAGCAGCTCCAACTCCTGTTTCCCATGTCTGTATACACCAGTGTCTCCCTAGATGTTGAAACATCTCCCTACAGCCTTGTTTTAATTTATCTTAGCAACTGCCCTCCTTCCATTCCACTAAAGCATGGGTTGGTTGGAATTTGCTCATTCTTCCCGTGACAGTTCTGATCTTGTGCACAGAAGTGTTCCCTGACAGCCAGCCAGCAGGGAAGGGCTGTCCCTACCCTCCAGGGCTCTGGGAGTCATGAAAGAATACTGTTTACTTGTATTTCCAAATGACTTGTGCCTTGCCAGATCAGCTGCATGTCACTGCAAGCCAAGCGTGCTGAGACAACTCTCGTTCCTCTTCAGCTCCTTCTCGGGACTGGGAATTTGTTGCTGGAGGCAACAGCCATAAGATGGAGAAAGCCTTGTCTCCTGTAGGTCTGTCACCAGGTTATAAAAGTTGGGTCTTCTTGAATCAGCCAATCTCTAGACAAAGAATTGAAATGGAAGTGTACAGGGCAGACATTGGAGTCGTGTCTGCTTTGCTCAGGTGTGATACTTCCCTTGGCCTTAGCGAGGGTCTGGATGACCACAGAACAAAGCAAAGACTCTCCAGGTTTATTGCCTTGTGGTTAAGACCACCAGGAGCTTTCACAGTGGGTTTCATAGGCCTGAATGCTTCCTGAAAGCAGAGTGCTGGCAGTTTTGGTTCTGGTAATACCTCGTGTCTATTCTCCATGCAGAGAGGTTTCTTCATACCTGCTTACCCCCCCTGCCAAGGGGCTCCATCCTCCATGTAGTGTTTTTGCAGCCTCTTTGGGTCTACTTTGGTGCCCTGGACAGTGTGTCACTCAATGACTGCAGGTGTAAGAGGGGGCTAGTGTTGGAGTGGGGATAAGGGCATTCAGCTCCTTGGCCTGGTTTCTTTGGCGATGTTTCTCTTTGGTGGGGAAGATGAATTGAGGTGATTTTGTCTCAATTTGGAACATAGAAAGTGGATATGCAAGTTAGAGAAAAGAAGAACATGAGTTAGAAAAGAGAAGAAGAACAATCAGCTCTATCAGTTTAGAAGTGCTTGTCTGGAAATGCTCACACTCCCAAGCAGTGACCTGTACGTCCTGTTTTTCTCCTTCTCTCCTCGACCTTTCTATTTTCGTGCTCCCACCTGGCCTACACCTTCAGCAGCTGCATTTATCCTGGCTGCAGCGCAGTGTGGCTTTGGGAAGAGGACTGCGCTGAGATTTGTTTAATGCTATTTGGTTTCTTCCCTCTCCCTAACCCAGAAACAACTGAGCTTGGGAACAAAAAGGAGCTGAAATCCATGCCCTTCATCACGTACCTGTCAGGCCTGCTGACAGCACAGATGCTGTCGGATGACCACCTCATCTCGGGGGTGGAGATTCACTGCGAGGAGAAGGGGCGCTGCCCGTCCACCTGCCACCTGTGCCGGCGCCCCGGCAAGGAGCAGCTCAGCCCGACCCCGGTTCTGCTGGAGATCAACAGGGTGGTGCCTCTGTACGCTCTGATCCAGGACAACGACACCAGGGAGGTGAGTGAGCCTGGGATGGGCCAGCCCCACCTCTGTGACCTCACCCTGTCCCCTCTCAGATGCCCTGCAGGTTCCCTGGAGCGAGGCGGTGTTAGTGGGATTCTGTGGGATGGTGCCAGCGATGGAGCTGGCAGGTCCTGCTGCTCGCCACCCACAGCCCTGCTGGACCTGCCTCTCCCTGCCTTCAGCACAGCCAAGGCAATGTCGTATGCAGCCAAGGCCACAGCCATTCCCAGTGTCCATGCTGGGGTGCAGGATGTCTCCTCCAGAGAGGTCTCAGGAGCCAAGCATCAGCTCAGCCCTTCACTCCTGGCTTCAAGGTCTTGGATATACCTGTAGGGGGTGTCCAAAGCCCTCCAGGGCTCCAGTGTGGCTTTGCAAAGATGCAGAGGCAGGGAAGAGCCATCCCCTTGGGACAGTCCCGCAGCCACAGGAGGTCACTGTTACTCCAGGAGGGACCAGCCAGGCTGGAGGTCACCCATCCCTGGGGCTGGGCTCGTGCAAGAGCGTCAGTGTTAATCCTGTGGAGATTGATTTCCCGCTTTCTCGGTTTGCTGCCATTCCCACCCCCCTCCGCAGCCCTCTGACCCCAATCTCAAGTCCAGAAATGACAGACCTGCTTAAAGTCACTTATTAGCACTGAGCCTGCACTTGATTAGGATGTCTGGAGTGAGCCAGCACACAGCAGCTGTGGGTGGGATGAGAGGGCTGCAGGTCAGGAAACACTCCTGGCACGTGGAGGTGTGACCACCAGGAATGATGCTTCATCCCCTTCCCATGGGGAGAAGAGCCCTCATGCTTCTCCTGGACCCCAAGTCTCTTTTGGGGTCTGCCCCTCCTTGCCTACCCATTGATCTGGTTCCTGCTTTCCCATCTATCAACCCTCTTGGTTCTTGCATGAAGCCGTGCCTGACTTCCACTCCTCAGTTCCCCTCTCTTTGTGGATCGTTTCCCCAGGCTCCCTTTCTCCCATCATATTCTCTTCCTGTACTCTTTCCCCACCCGCACCTACTCTTCCCTCTGGGCAATTCCTGTGTGGAGGTTGACCTGCTGTTGTCAGCATGTCCAGGGCAGTGCTGGATGAGGCATTACAGGCACTGGGACAGCAGTGGCAAAGCTGATTTCCTTCAAGCAGGAGAGATGCACTCTGCAAGGAGACATTCCTTTTGGGATACAAGGAGGGGTAACGGTGAAGGGCCCAGCAGGATCTGAAGGATCTCCTTGACCCCTGCTCACCAGCAGCTCTCCTGCATAGCCCTGTGCCCAGGTGGCAATGCCACCCTGCCTCTCTGGGCCTGGCTGCAAGCTCCCCCCTTCTTCCTCCTCCTTCTCCTCCTCCTCCTCACCTGTGCCCCCAGTCCTGCTGACTCTGCTGGGCTCGTTTGGGGCACCTCCTTGTCCTAGGGAGCTGGAGTCTGTTCCACCAGCAGCCTCCCTCCCTCCTTCCCTCCTTCCCTCCCTCCCTCCTTCCCTCCCTTCCCTGCTCCCCTGGCTCCAGCGAGGCCTGGCCCCATCAGCTGCAGCTGGAGCTCAGCCCGCATTGTGCTTTCTGCTGAGGCGCCAGGAAAACCGGCAAACAAACAAAACCCCAACAAAGCAACCAAACCAGAGACACCCCAGCAACCTTCCAGGGGCTGTGCTCCCTGCATCCCTCCTCCTCCTCTTCCACCTGCTCGCCCATGGGTGGAGGGGCACCCACTGGTCCGTGTGTGAGGGTGCTCCCCCATCACCCCAGGGAGCTGTCCATGGGCAGGGCTGGGGTTAGAGGTGACAGGGTGAGGGATCTGGGCAGCTGCAGGGTGGAGGATGCTGCCAGAGCAGGCGCTAAGGGAGCTGGCAGTGACATCACGTGCCAGGGCAGGTCACTTTGTGCTGTCCACAGTGGAAGGTCCTGGGGTGGGTGGCAGATGAGGTCATGCTGTCTTCTCTGACCACCCCTTCCTAGCTGGGTCTGGTGGTTTTGACTGTGGATTTCTCTTGACAGCAGGTTCTCTCATCCCCTTCCTCCCTACAACCCATCCAGAGCATCCCCATCCTTGCTGCAGCAGGGCACAGGGAGTGCTTTCTGCCTTCCCTGCCGCTCCTTCTCTTCCCTGGCCTTTCCCATTGCCTCAGCATGAATCCCTTGTGTTTCATCAGCTCCAGCACTTTCCTTCCCCCTTCTCGCTCACTTCTGATGGGCTGTTCTGCTCCCTCCATCCCTTCACCTCAGCTTGTTTCTCCCCCTTCTCTCCACCAGCCTCTCTCCTGCAGCATTTTTATTCTCTCCCTCTCCCTCTCTTGCTGTCCTTGGTACCGCGGGCAGGAGCAAGTCCCGGTGCCTGAAGGCTGAAATCCACCGCTGCTGAGGGGCTCCACCGCAGCACAAACCTTGGCTCTCAGCACTGGAGGTTTTTCTGGGCAGCCTGGGCTGGGCAGAGCTGTACCTGCCTCTCTGGAGGAAGGGGAGCTCCTGGGGGTCCTGGAGAGGATGATTTGGTGTGGGGTTAGTGCTGCCTGTGTAAGAAGGTGTCCCCATGCTCTTGTGGCATCCTGAGCTCGAGCACGAGGGATGCTCGTGCTGGCAGGGGCACGGCCTTGCCCTCGCCTTCCCCTGTGAGCAGGGAGGGTTACCACGAAAGGGAAAGGGATTTAGGGGTGGTAAAGAGCTGCCACCACCATGGGGACATCAGCCTGTCACCAAGACCCAGCAGAAAGCCAGAATGCCACCAGTTTAAACTGTGACCATGCCCTGTGCTCTGAGATGGGCTCCCACAGGGCATGTGCCACCAGGAGCATCTCACATGCCATCTGGATGATGAAATGCCCATTTTCAGCACCAAGCAGGAGGCCACGAGTGTCCCAGGCAGTGCAGAGTTATGTTCACCTGTGCCATAAACAGGATTTTCACATGCCTGGGCTGAACCAAGTCCAGCATCTGCAAGCCTCAGTGCTCCATTGCCTGCCTTTCGCCCTTCGTGTGGATGATCCTCAATTAATACAGCAAGTGCTGACGTTAGAGGAACTGCAGGCACATCCCAATTCCACTGTAGTGTTAAAAAAATAATAATTGTAAACACTGTTCTCTTTGTATATGTGTCCACAAAGATAATGCTGTACATACAAACCGAAAGCGAGGTCATTAACAAGGTGGATATTGACTTCTATAAACTTGCTGAAAGTTTTTCCATATAAGCTGAGCAGCAAAGATGGAGCAAAGCACACGTAAAGACATTTTGCTCTCTTCAGGATGTGTATTTTTTTTTTAATAGGTTTGTCTTTTCATCTGCCTCAGTGCAGTGAGTTATGCACTTTTTAAAATTTACAGCCACCGCCCGGTCCAAGGCCGTGTTCTCGGTTGCTGATGACCTTGCCAGACTCTTAAGTGCTGGGGTTTCAGTTTCCATGCTGGGTGTCTGCTGTAGGCTGATCTGTGATTTTTCTTTGTGTGCATGTTTGATTTCAGCTAAAACTGACCATTTCCAAGCAGGAGATGAGGTGAAAATATATTACTTTGCCCACGCGAAATGAGTTAGAAAACTCTTTGTTTCCATGTCACTGGGAATTGCTGTTTTCTTCTTGCTTTGAAGCAAGGGCCTGAAATGTAAAGGGCTCCAGGAATTTTGCCTTTTGCTGCCCAGGGAGCATTTGTCCAGAGGAAATGTCCTCAAGGAAACTTCCAGCTGTGTGTGATCTGTCCTCCCAACCCAGCTCCAGCACAGCTCCTGCTCCCAGCAGTGGGGAGAAACAATCTCAGCCTCAGGAACAGTATCAGGCCCCTCTTTTCCTTCTTGTATGCAATGAAAGCTATGGATTGAGCTCCCGCTCAGATTTTCTTTGTTTCCCCTTGTGGTTTAAGAGTGTTGGTCAGAGATTGCTGATTGCTGCAGCCTGGCTGGGGACTGTGGCAGTGCTGGAGCTTCCCAGGGTCAAGGAGGTGTGTTTGGAGGTGCAAGCAGGTTTTGAAGGGCTTTGTGGCATGGCTTTTCCGTGGCTGTGGGTGGCAGGTTTCACTGCTGGCTGGAGCAGAGGCGGTGCTGGAGTCCTCTCTGCACCAGTCCCAGTCGCCTGGTGAAATCCAGCTGATCCGGGGATTTTATAGGATCACTGCTGTTGCAGCTCCAGTGCTCCTCAGTCTGCATGCTCACAGTGGGAGTTGAAAAAGTGTAAAGAGACAGAGAAGCTGTGACCTTGGCTGTCACCTTCCAGGGACTGCTCTGGATCTCTGTGGAGCCTGCGTTAGTTTTGATCAACGCCAACATCTCTCTTCTGCTTCATTTGTGCTCTTCAGCAGTGAAGACATCAGTGTTCCCTCCATTCCCTCCAGATGAAGCTGGAGGAGATTCTCTACTGCACGGCTGTGGAGGAAACCTCCACCAGTGGCAGTGGCTGGCCAGGTCCAACAGCAAAGAGAGTCGATCTGTGGTGGGGCTTTCTGTGGCAAAACGCCCCCAGCACCTCGAGGGTGCATGTGGTGGGAGAGAAGAGAGATGTGGTGTCCCCAGGTGCTTTCCCTCTTGGGAACACCCTGGAGTCAAAGAAGAGGACACACCAGCCCAATTAGAGTCCCCCCAGATTGTGGTGACCTTCCTCCTCCACCTGCAACATTCTCCTGCCAGCCCTCACCCCATGGCGTGGGTAACATCTTTCTTACTGCCCAGCACAGCCCTGGAGTGCACTCAGAGGCTGAGAGACAGCCCAGGTCTGCGTGGTCTGCATGTTCTGTGTGATCTGCAAACCTCCTCACCCTTGCTGGAAGGCTGGGGATGCCCTGCTACCCCCACCCCTTGCCAGGAGCATCTTTGACCCATGGACACGTCCAGAGCCACAGGGCAGCCATGGCCAGTGGAGGGGAGCAAAGGGAAGGATTTTTGGGCAGTGTGGGCTCTCCTGTTCGTTGTCTGTTCCTTTTTCTCCCCCAAAACCCTGAAACAAGCTTCTGTGGAGCAGCTCAGCCAGCTGCAGAAGTGCTTAGAGGGTGGTGTGCTGAGCTGAGGGGGGTGTGGAGAAGGGAGGCAGGAGAGATCAATCTCTCTCCTACTGGGAAATGGACTCAAACTCCTGCTGTGTGTATTTAAGGAGACAAATGGATGTGGAGCTTGGATTTTTAGAAGACCCCTAGGACCTTGCTTTAATTCGAAAATTGAGTAATCTCAGCATTTGCTGCAGCCACAGCACACGTGGCCCAGCCCATAGTGTGGGGGCTTGCTGGGGGGCACATCCCTGTGCTGCTGCTCCCACTGGCCTCGGCAGGAGCCCTTCTTCACATGCCAGGGGCCACCAGCTCAGGTGGCAGCTGAGGTTGGAGCTAAATTCCCCATCTTTTCTCCACACCCCTTGCCGAGGAGATGTCTCCTGCAGAGCAGAGCATGGCCACTGCTGTCCCCAGGCTGGCAGGGTGTTCTTGGCCAGGGTGAAAGGTGTCCCCAAGGCCGTGGGCTCAGTTTGACCTCCATCCAGGAGAACAGCAGCCCTCCCTGCACACACAGCTTCCCCAAAGCAGCCCCTGAAGGCCTGGGGAGCCAGTGCCAGGGATTTCTTTCTCCACTGCCAAAGCTGCCAGGGAGCCTGGGGGAGT
Source organism: Origma solitaria (assembly GCA_013397895.1). Lineage (NCBI taxonomy): Eukaryota > Metazoa > Chordata > Aves > Passeriformes > Acanthizidae > Origma > Origma solitaria. The sequence continues at coordinate 267,182 of VZRL01004997.1, read as the reverse complement.
GAGGACAGCGTTTTTGTGGTTGAGGTGAGTTTTTTTATTTGGTCTGGGTGTGTTTCTTTTTATTTGTTGTTGCTTTGTTTTCATACCTGCTACTTTGCCCTTGTCCTCCTCCTCCTCTGGCCCTGGAGCACCGTGCTGCAGCTCCAGCCCACATCCAGCTCGTGTTTCCAGGGGAAGAATGGCCACATTGTCGTGCCCAGGTTGGGCTAGAATGGGGAGCTTTGTGCCGAGGTGAGAGCAGAGCTGGCTCCTCAGGACAGGGCTCACTGCAGCGGGCTTTGATTTCCCCCTGCTGCCAGGTTTGACAGTGTCCTCTGCCGCTCCCTCGGACCCTGTAAATAGCAGAAAGCAGGATGCTGCCCACCCTGGGGCCCTTCCAGCACCCTGACCTTTGCAGCAGACCACTGGTGTCCCTTTCTGGGATGAAATGCTGCTGATGCTGCTCCTGGGGAGAGGTAGGGAGGGTGTGAACAACACGATATGAGATCACCTGCCAACAGCAGGAGGGAAACCTCATTCTCCTTTGCTGTGAACCTGGAGCAACCTTTCGGACACGAACTGCATGATCCTGGAGAGTCTCTGGCCTGGGAAATCCTTAACTTTCCTCCCCTTTTTTTTTCTTTTTTTTTTCCCCCTCTCTGAGATGTCTAGACTAAGGAGTAGTGTTTGCTTCCTGTGACCAGCACTGAGCATTGCTGGAAGGGCATGGAAGGCTTTTCCTCCATCCACCTTGCCATCATGGTAGTGTCCTGTTCAGGTTGTGAAATCCCTGCCTGAGCCAATATCCTCCTCCTGTGGCCCCTGCCTGTGCCTGGGGGAAGGTCGTGGTGGCATGCAGGTCCCATCTCTATCCTGCAAATGGGAAGGGACAGGATGTCTGTGTTTGCTGCCACATCCCTGGACGTGGGATGGAGCCTGTCTGCTGGCATAGCCCAGCCTGCTTCCACTCTATCTCCTCACCTTCTGCATTGAGAAGAACAGAAAAAGCAAACAAAGACTGTGGAAATCAGTGCAAAACTGAAAATGAACCAAAGTTCCAGCTTCCAGATCATCGTCTTTATCTGCAGTACATCTCTGTCCTGCCTACATGTTCACCTGTGGTTGGTTTTTTATCTCCCTGTATTTCCTTTTTAATTTTTTCAGAAACAGAGATGTGCATCCTAGGCTCAATGAGCCAGATTTTCAAATCCCTGTCACCAGTGGAGAAGACCAGATATTCACAGATAAGCACCCACCACATGCCCTTTCCAGTATCCTGTCTGCAAACACCAGCTCCGTGGTGTGTGCTGAGTCCTGCAAATGCTGATCTGGAAGGTTCCTTCATGTCCTATCACTTTCCTCTCCTGGGATGTCAACAGAAAACCCACAGTCAGAAATAACTTAATGCTTCTCCCCTCCATCCGCGAGGTCTAACAGAGGACAAAGGAAGTGTTCTTCTCTATTCTGTTGCAGAGAGTCTCAGCTATAAAATGGGGCCAAATGGCCTCCCCCTGAGCACAAATAACAACAGGAGAAAGATCCATATGCAATCGAGTGTAGGATAAATGTGCTTAGCTGATCATTCGTTTCCCTAATATTTTTTTTATGAATAGGCTTAGCTTATGGTAAGATGGGACTTTATGGTCCTGTAAGTCTTGCTTGTGTCAAAACAAATGAACTAGCCATCCTAGGGGGGAACTATCAATCCAATATATGTGTGTGCATGGGTGTGGGGAATCAGACCTATTATACCTTTAAGAGCAAATTAGATGCTGTTCCTATGATTCATAAAGCTATATATCTAATGGCATGACTCGTCATCTAGAAAATAAACGTTTCGAGCCAGTTTCTCATCTCATAAATTTCCCCTCTGGCACCAAAGGACATAAACTAAATGGGCTGACTCACAGGGAAACAATACAATTTGGATACTTTTAAATGAAAGATAAAATTGCCTTAGGGCACAGAGGGGTGTTGGGGTCCCGGGGAGTGGTTGGCAAGCTCAGGACAGTTCACTGGGGGCCACTGCCATTCCCAGCAGATCAATCTGCTCCTGGGAAGCCCTCCATGATTCCAGACCCTCTTGGGCCCGTGGAAACATGACCACTGTGATGAGGCATCCAAAATGGAAGTGGTCGTGTTGGAGGTGGATTTGTGTAGGTGCTGTCTCCTGGCAGGGAGGAAGGTGCTCGCTGCACGTTTCTGAGCATGGCAGGGAAGGACAGGAGATGTGGAGAGCCCAGCCCAAGGCAGGAGGGGAGCGTGGTCCTCAGCCGCCACAGGCCAGGGAGGTCCCTGTGCGTTCATTTCCACCTGAAGCTCTCCCAAAGACTGCAGCTTCCCACGGGATGGATCTCAGCACCTTCACTGCATCCTTGTTCCTCGCTCTTGGTCTTCCTGTGCCATTGGGCTCCTTGTTTGGGTGGCAGCTGAGAACCAGCAGTTCAAAATCCTACTGGAAAGCAAGAGGAGTCATAGAATCACAGAATCATTTAGGTTGGAAAAGACCTCGAAGATCAAGACCAACCTGTGACCATTCTCCACTTTGTCACCCAGCCCAGAGCACTGAGTGCCACGTCCAGTTGTTCCTTGGACACCTCCAGGGATGGCGACTCCACCACCTACCTGGGCAGCCCCTGCCAAGGCCTCACCACCCTTTCAGTGAAGAAATTCTTCCTGATGTCCAACCTGAACCTCCCCTGATACAGCTTGAGGCCATTTCCTCTCCTCCTGTCCCTGTTCCCTGGGAGCACAGCCCGACCCCCCCAGCTGTCCCCTCCTGTCAGGAGTTGTGCAGAGCCACAAGGCTCCTCCTGAACCTTCTTCTTTCCAGGCTGAGCCCTTTCCCAGCTCCCTCAGCCACTCTTCAAATGATTCACTCTCCAGCCCTTGCCCATCTCCATTCTCTTCTCTAGACACTCTCCAACCCCTCAAGTCCTTCTTGTCAGGAAGGCTCAGAACTGGACACAGCACCCAAGATGTAGCCTTGCCAGTGCCCAGCAGAGAGGGACAAGCCAGGGACAAGTCCTGGTGGCCTGTCTCCCCCAGCCTGGCCTTACCATGAGTCAGGATGGAGGCAGGATCCGGCACGGGCGGCCGTGCTCCCGGTAACCCATTAGGGGGTGGAGGTGTGCTCGCTGTAATGAGCGCAGCATCCATCCCCTAACCTCGTTTGTGTGAAGGGTGACACAAGGCAGATGACAGCTGGGTACCTGCAGGATCTAATTAAAACCTATGTGAGGCTGGGCAGGCGGAGCAGAGGGGATTGCTCATCCAGCTCCTGCTTAACAGCAGAAAAAAGGAAAACAAGGAATCGACTACTGGGTTTACTAAAGGGGCGGGTGGGGTTTCTTGCCTGGGTTAGAGATGTGCAGGGAGGAGCTGGGTTTGGGGACAGGGAGGGGGTGTGCAGAGTGACAGAGGTTGGGGCTGGGGGCAGTGGCATCAGTGTGACAGGACAGCTCTTTCCGGGATCACCCACATCTGTCTTCACCCCCAGTGCCTGTCTGTGCACACAGGTACCCTCAGCACAGGGTATTTATCTTGCTTCCCAGGGAGAGCACACGCTTCCCCATCCATCTGCACAAATCCTTTGCTGTTCCTCTCCTGCACGGACCCGCTGCTCTCTGCAGACGTGTGTCTGCATCCATTTATCCGGGTGTCAGATAAACTCCTCTCTTCATCCCTCTCTCCAATTACTTTGGATGCCCTTTCCAGCCCAGTGCTTCAATTACATTCTGAGCAATAGAGGAAAATAACGTCACATTTTCTCTCTTTTCACATGTTCATTCCTTCCTTAGGTTTTTCCTCAGGTTTTTTTTTTTTTCTTCCATTTTTTCCATCTGGAACAGTCCCATTTTGTAAATGCCTGGAAGCAGAAAATTTTGCAGACGCAAGAGCCTCGAGGCGCCTCGTTAAAGGTGCTGGGGGTGTTTGGGGAGAGCGACAAAACCCCGGACAATGGGAGCCCTGACGTCAGGCTCTATTTATACCTCCTCCTTTCAGAAACCTCCCTGGGATGGCGCTTTTCCTAGAGTTTTCTGCTAAATGCTGCAGCCTGAGCTGTCCCTGTCCTCTCCAAAGGGCACAGTTTTGTCTCTAGGTGTACCCTGGCAGCACAGGCCATATCACCAGGGCCAGGCTTCCGCAGGCAGCTTTTCATGGGAGGAGCAATGTTGCCACAAAGCAAGGTTGCTCCGTATGGATGAGGACCCGTGTAGGTGTTTCAGCTCCAAAATGTGCCTCTTGAAAGGTCAAAAGCATTACAGAGCTTTGTTTTAGCGGCTGATGTTTTGGTGTTCTGATTATCCTAGCTGGGCATTGTGGCTTCACAGGGTTGGGTTGGATGTTGGCTCTGTGTGTGCGCAGGAGAGATGTTTTTGAAGCTGGAAGTTTAGTTACAGGCAAAGAGTAGTGGGAGAAACCACTGTAAATCCATGTGGACTGAACTAGAGCAGGGTATGGAGTGAGGGGTGCCCCATCGTGCAGTGTGGGGTCTGATACTGAGCCCCCCAAGGTGTAGGATGCACACTGAGGGGTCAGACCTGGAGGGCTTTAGGAATTCTGAGCCCAGCTGTTATTCCAGGGGTTTATTGGCATTATTAGGAGCAGTCAGGGTGGCTCCTGGGGACATCCTATGGGTATTTTCCGGTTTTTATTTTGTCCTTCCAGATACTGCTGCTTTGCTTGCGAGCGTTCCTCAGGCAAGTGAATAACGCAGCAGTTTGCTTGCAGGAGGGCACTTTGTGTGAATAACAAACCTGTGAGAAGGATGGAAGTAGTCTGTGCTGTTGGGAATGCAGGAATTACTTTATTCTCAGGGGGACAGGAACAGCTGGGCAGAAGGACACGGGGAAGAGTGGAAGAGTTTTGTTGTACACAGCAGCAGTGAGCAGGTACTGTGTGTATTCTGTCCACTGCCACAAAGAGACTTGGACTTGTGCTTCTTCAGGCAGCTCAGTCCTCCCCACAGGAGGTCCCCTCTGTAGGATGGTGCAGATGCTCCCCATCCCTACTCCAAAAGCATTCAGGGGTGAACCAGCATCCCTCAAAACATGAGAATTAAGCCCAGCAAGGTGAAGGGCCATGCAGAGAGGCCATGGCAAAGCCAGGAAGGACACACTCCCCCATCCCATCCCATATTTCCTAATCCCAGGGCTCTGCACACTCCCCCGGATGCTCAGCACCGCTGGCCAGATTTCACCGAGTCTTTAACACACATGTTCACGCTTTTTTGTTCCCACGTCAGGCCTTCAAGGGAGCCCTGATGAGCTCATACTGGTGCTCTGGGAAAGGTGATGTTATCGAGGACTGGTGCAGGTGTGACCTCAACGCCTTCGATGAGAACGGACTCCCGAACTGCAGCCCTCTCCCTCCGCCTGTGTACGTATCCCAGCGAGCCCTCCACGGGTCCCCAGCCCCTTTCCCATGGGTCACAGCCCCCCAGCACCAGCCCCTGTCCCAGGGGAAAGTACCTCCTTCTGCACCCTTGGGCCCGGGGGCTGCAGTCCGGCCCTCCTCACTGTGTGACTGATGCCTTTAGGATATCCTGGCTCCGGCTGTGGCCCTGGAAGGTTTCCTTATAGATTTTCATCACCTGATTAGCAGGGCTTGTAGAATGGGATTTCAAATGCTGAAAGAAATGGAATTACAGTGCAATTCATTGTGGCTTGTCAGAGCAAGAGCAAATCAGGAGCAAACTGATGGGGAATTAGCTGAGAAAGCAGGAAGACTGGCTCCAGCGAGCCACAAGGAGCAGAACACCTTCTTAGAGAGCCAATATCCTCAGAGGGGATTCATTTCCCATCCCAAGTCCAACAAACATGCTGTGTGTTTGGAGCCAGACTCTCCATAGCCCCGTATTTGGTGTTGTCATCTACCCCGGTGCAGAGGGAGCGGACGCCTCTGCACTAGCCCGGCCAGGAGCACAGAGCTGCTCTGCCTTCATCCCAGCCCACGTTGTTCCTGCTCTGGGCAGGAGCTCCTGCACAGCTGCCCCGCTCTGGCTCTAGCCCACACCCCTCAGAGGTTTGCAGCTGGGTGAATTCACACCACATCTGCCCCTTCCTTCTCCCCCTCCCGCCCTCCCTCGCCTTTGCTCACTGCTCAGTGCAGACATGACCCTCCCCTCCTGTGGACTCAGCCCCGCTGGGTTTCAAGAGCCTGGGTCCTCTCCTGTCTCTCTCCTGGGGTGTTGGTCATTGCTTCCCTTGCTGAAGTTCAGCAGCTCTCTCAGACAATTAAGGCCCCTTTAGATGAGATATTTGGGGTTGCATGAGCTTTCCTTTTCCAGGGGCAGGGGGAGGCTCCTGAGGGCACACACTGCAGTAGGCTGGAGGTTCTTTGGTACTCACCTGCTCTGCCCTTGTGTCTCTGTCCTTGGGGGTCTGTGGGCACATCCAAGTGTGTGACTCTGGGCCCTTTCAGGGGCTGGGCTTCTTGGAGATGTGGATTCCTCCCCAGACAGGGAGCTGATGTCTTGTTTTCTTTCCTGTCTCCTGCCCAGCCTGCGGCTCTCCCCCAACGTGGAGCCCTCCAGCACGGTGGTGTCTCTGGAGTGGCTGGACGTGCAGCCTGCCATCGGGACCAAGGTGTCTGACTATGTCCTGCAGCACAAGAAGGTGGATGAGTACACAGACACTGACCTCTACACAGGTGGGTGTGAGGGAGGGCAACCTCCTGGTGGTGCAGAGGGTTCCTGGGAATGCTTCCTTGTGCCCTGCCTGGCTGGGAGCTGCTGCTTTGGTGGGGAATGGTGCATGGAGCCAAGGTGTTACATCAGGCATCAAACCCACTCCGTTTAGGAGAGGGTTCTGGAGTCTTCTGCAGATGTGGGTGTTTGAGGGGAAGGGGAATTACAAAAATGAAGTGCGGCAGAAGGAAATGGTTTGCCTTATTTTGGGCAGAAGAGCTGTGAGATGGATTTTCTGAAGAGGTGTTGTGATCAGTCTGCAATGCCACAGGATGGTGGCTGTAGGGGGAAGGTCATCCCTCAAGGGCTTTGCTGGTCTGTCCCAGTGAGTCACCAGTGACTGGCCTTCGAAAGGACATTTTCAGTTGTGTTGCACACCTATCAAACGGACTCAAAACCTGCAATATTAAGTGAGATAATTTAAAGGGCACAAAACTTCTCCAAGGGAATCTGAAACTTCCCTGGATTGGACTTTAATTCCCAGGCTTGTACTGAGTCCTTTTTACCTTACAAAGGCTTTGTCAGCAATTCAGTCCATGCTCCAAGAGCTGCTGGACAAGGCGGAGGGCATGAAGGATGGGACTTGATTTGGGTGAGTCAATGATGGATTTCAGAAAATAGGACTTGAGACCTTGAGTGATGGCAGTGCTGCAGGGAAAGCCAGGCAGAACCCACTGCTTTTTGCTCGAGGATTTTGGATGCAGTTTGTTACACAGTCCCATCCCACAGGACCTTTCTCCTAAAACTTGCCAGCATCCACTCCCAAAGCTGCCCCATGTGGCCGTGGCCCCTGGGTTATGTTTCTTGGTTTCACGGCATGGAAGGAGGTTTGTTCTTTATCTTGGAGGGGCACCTTGCAGTAATGGAGAAAGAAAACAAGCCACCAAAGGAGGGGCTTTGTTTTGGATGAGGATTCCAGATTGCTCACACATCAGTCAGGTGAGGCCAGACCAGAGAAACGTGGGGTTTCCCCTTTGAAGTGGCTGGGTCTTTGCCTGGCAGCCAGAGTAGGAAATACAGATTATTATTATTATTGTTATTATTTTCCTTTTATGATTACCATGTGTTTGACAGGCAATTGAATTCATTGTGAGGAGCTTTCCTCCCCTCTCCCTGCTCTGGGGGACTGTTTGGGACAGAATGACCCTATTAACAATTAAAGAGAAAAGCCAATCCTAAATCTCTCCCTTTCTTTCTGCGTTGTTTACAACCAAACAACATTCCTGCCTTCATTCCTTTCTTACCCTACAGGCCTCTAATGCCAGATGACTTGATTCCTGCAGATACCTTGTGTAGGTTTGCAGAGGTGCTGACTGCTACAGCTCTCTACAGCCAAAAATCCTGCCCTGGCTATCCCCTGAGCACCAGCACCCACCCATCCTGCTGCACCACAGCTCCTCCCATCTAAGCAGCATCCACAAAAACAATAACTCAGCCCCAGAGGGGAAATCTTTGGGAGAGGGGATTTGGGATATGAAATTTGGATGGCTTTTGGTGAATGGGGGTGGATCTGCCTTCCCCATCAGTCTCCCAGCTGCTGGCAGGGAGGAGCAGGTTGTTCCCGTTTCTGGGAGGTGCAGCACAGGTATTTGCAGAGCAGGGCAGCTCTGGGCTGAGAGGATCTGGCAAGGTTGTAGGGCTCTTGAGGCTGCTGCTGCTCATCCCTTGGAACTCCTGAGTTTAAATGAGTGGGTTTTTTGTGCTTGGGCAGTAGTTTTGTTTATTGCATTTGTAGACATTTCTTATTAGGATTCCTGGCACTGGCAGGGGCTGGAGCTGTGCCAAACTGTTCTTCATCCCCATGGCAAACTGGATGGTACCTGGCCCTAGCCTCACCTGCCTTCTGCCTTCCTCCTGCCCCTCAAGAGCCTGCAGTGTCTCACCCTTGCAAAACTCCTTGGCCTCCCCCTTGCTCTGCAACGGGAAGATGTAAGCTTTCCCTTGAGCCAGAAAACATTTGTTCCTCTTCCTCTTGGAGCAGAGTCAGGAGGGAGTTTTGAGTTTGGTCCAATGTGGGTCCCCTCTGCTCCCTGCTGGGCTTCCCGTGGGACAGAGACGCAGTGGGACAGGGTGGAGAGAGCCAGGAGCCTGCATGGGTCGGCTTCCCGGGGCTGTACGAGGTTTTTTAAGAGGCTTGTTACTGGTGCTTAGAAAAACACAGCCCTTGGCCCATCTGAGGCAGAGAGGAGGTGAACTTGTGTGTGAAACAAACCACGCTTTCAACACCAGCGTGCGGGGAGCGAGCGGCTCCGCGCTCGGGAGCCAGCCGAGAAGACGGAGAGCAATTACATCCCAAACTGTTTATTAAAACTTGTGGAAATTACTCATAACTCCATGTGTGCGATGGCTTTGTAGTTGAGTGATGCTCTTTGTTTGAACGTGGGGCTCTCAGAGAGGGCGCGAGCATGCGTTTGTGTGTGTGTGTGTGCGCGGCCGAGCCCGCCAGCGCATTATGTCATGGACCAAGCAGGCGCTGCACTTGAGAGAGGGAGAGGGAGAAATGTGTTTTACAGGGTGAGGTACAAACTGAAATGGCTGTGAACATCTGGAACTGATATTAGGCTTGGAAAATGTTTTCTGTCACTCCAACACTCCTCTGGAGGAAGGTTTCTGAAGTTAAGAAGCTCCAAAGGGGATGGGGGGGGAGGGATGAGGGAATAACAGGGCTGTGGCGAAAAGTGCTTTTCATGTCACCGTTCTCTAAGCCGGGCCGTGTCCCTGCGTGTGCCAGATGTGGCACCTTGGATGTCATCGCTTCTCATTGTTGTGGCCCTGGCTTAGGAGGTCCCCTGGACCAGCTGAGCCTCCCTTGAGCCAGCCCTGATGGGGAGTGCAGCATCCTCCAGCCTGTGCTGGAACAGAAGGATCCTTGCCCTGGTTTTGGGGTTGGGAGATGAAGAGCTGGGCTGGGAGGCCTTGTCTGAAAGCTGAAGGGTGAAATCCTCAGGAGGGAACAGGCAGACCTGTGCCTGGTTTAACACCACCTGGACCATCTCTGGGGCCCACCTGGGAGGTCGGACCCACCTGGATTTGGGAAGGCTGCTGTAAGCTTTTGTAATGCAAGGTTTAGAAGTAAAAAAGCACCTTGAATGTGTTGTTAGAACATTTTGGGGGATGGCTGGGGGAGGGTGAGGGACTGGGCATGGCTGTGTGTTGGATTGGGGTCTATGGCCTGAGTTGTGTCATTCCTTGTTGCTGCTGTGACATTTTGTGGCTCTGAGAGCTGCTCCATCCCTTTCTCAAAGTTCTCTCCCTGATGCAGTTTTCTTCCCCTCCCGCCCACATCTCTGTTGCCGCTGGGTCTCTGAACACACATCTTTGGGGGGCTTGGGGGGGCTGCCATGTGCCTGCCCAGGGCACGGTGAGGAGGCTGGGGTGGTTTGAAGGCACCTCACAGAAATTGGCTGGTGATGGCTGGGGTGGTTTGAAGGCATCTCACAGAGCTTGGCTGGTGATAAGTCAGACCTTGCACACGCTGAGGCAGGAGTGGACACTCCATTAGTGATGCAGAGCAGCAGAGCATCACTTGTTGTCCCCTTGGCTGAGGGTGACAATGAGGTGTTGTCCCAATGCCCTGCTGGCTCTGTGCTGCTGGTGGCAGATCACAGAAGGTTTGGGAGGCTCTGCCTCTCTCCCAGCCCTGCTGTCCTGCTCTGTGTAGGCTCTCACACCATGTCTCCCCCCCTTTTCTGTGGTACTTCACAGCTCGGTGTGTGCTGACAGCAGAGCCAGTGTAGCTGGGGACGTGGGGGGGATTGGCTGAACAAAATGTACAACAAACAGGTAAACAGCTCACCTGCTTTTAATCAGCACATGGTTTGGGATGCCGTGGCCCAGCAGGACAGGTGAGGTCTCAGCAGAGACCCCCAGACTTCATTATCTCTGATGACATCAAGGAATCCTGGCTGCCCTGGGGTCTTTTTCCTAGAGCAGTGACCACGTTCATACGAAGAGGTAGCCCTCATCCAGAACAGCTTGCAATCCTCAAAGAAAGGAGGAGAACAGGAACGCTGAGTGAGCCTGTTAGAGACCTCAGAGCAGGAGAATGCGGAGTCTGGCAGCTTGCTCAGAGCCCTCTGCTCTACTGGGACCCTCGATATGCAGGACTGAGGTGTGGAGGAGAACCAGCAGGTGACCTGGGAGGCTGTCTGCACCACAGACTGGGCAGAGAGATGTGCAGGAGTGGAGGGTGTGGTTACATAAACCCTGTGCACATCGCTGTGCCGGCGTTGCAGGCTGCTCTGGAGCGGAGCTGCTCTGCAGAGGAGCCTTTGCACAGCCTCCTGTCTATAAAAGAAAGTGAAAGAGGTCAAACCAGAAGGCTGAGTGTTTTGTACACTTGCAAGTTGTGCTCCGAGTTGAGGCCGGGGAGTGTCTTATTTATAACTTCACTCTGCGGCGTGCAGCACGGTTTGTGACGTGTCTGGATGGCTGGGGATGTATGGATATAGCTATGGCAACCAGCTTTTCCAGACACCCTCTGTGTGCAAGCTGTGCTGCTACTGCTGTGTGAAAACCAGGGCCAGGCTGGGAGAAGAGGAGAAGAAACTCTGGCTGGAGAAAATACTGTTCCTGTCAGAAAGGAGTCAGTGCAATCTCCATGCAACCACGCTATACTTCCATTACATGGCTTAAAATCATCTTTAAGAGTCCTGACTGCCAAACTGGGCACCACAGAGAGCAGCAGTGGGAGTTGACACTGCCCGTAGGAAGCTATAGGAGCTTGAAGTCCAGCCAGGAGCTGGACAAATACATGAACATTGCCCCTGCCTCTTCTGCAGATAACACATGGGTAAGGATGTTTTCAACAGCCAAAGTGCCCTTCTTGAGTGCTGAATCCACTTCACTTGTTAGCAGAAGGAAAGATGATTCAAAAAGAAGCCTTTGAAGTGAAGGTCAAGTTTTTGGAAGCTGCTTCCTGGGATGTGTTGTGTAATAGCACCAAGCAAGTGCTTAATTTTGGCCATTACCCTCACTGTGAAGCTCTGATTTCTCTCTCCCTGGGACACTTGTAGTTATTTCCACCTACCAGTGTCATTTTTATATCCTGGAAAGCAGAAGGGGGGTGGAGGGTTCTCAACTCTCTATTAGGGTTGAGTCAGCGGCTGAAAAATTTCATTAATTCACATTTCCATATGGTTGTTCCAGGGTTTTTTATTTTTATCTGCCCAGACACCTTTTGGCCAGAACTGGGCATTATCTTAAAGTGATCCCAAATCACTTTATAGTGGAGACCTGGGACCGTCTGCCCTTTTCCTGCTGTCTGCAGAGGATGAAGCAGCCTGGCTGGTGCCACGAGTGTGTCATGCACTTCAGGAGCACCGTGTTTGCCAAGGGCTTTGCGCTGTCTGCTCAGAGCTGCCTCTCCCTCAAGGACAGCTGTAGATGGCTGCCTTCTAGCTAAGAAGGCTCTGAACTTCTTACATGGCAGTTAATGAGGCCAGTCGTGGAGTTTTTTTACTAGTCTGTAATTTTATCCTCTAGGATTAAGTTTCTCCTGATCTGGAAAAGTCAAGGCCACAAATCCATCTTGTCAAAAAGCATCAAAAGCCAAGGCTGCTAACACAGCCAGACAGATCACGGCATGTGAGTGCCGAGCAGTGGAACTTTTTCATAGGAGCCTTTATTGACTAGACAGGCTTTTTTAATCAATAAATTGTGGCTGGAATTTGGAGGGAAGCTCAGTCTGTGTTTGCAAAGCTGGTGCTTGGCAATGCAGCCCTGAGCTATGTGGAAAATACAGGCTCTGGGGCATCTGTGGATGCAACACAACCTGCTCTGGGAGGAAACTTGGGCATTCTCACTGAGCAAAGAATCTGGGTCTTCCCCTTGGATGGGCTCTGAATGACGCCCAGGCTGGGATCCTCTGCCAGGGTAGGATCTTCCTGGAGATTTTGCATGTTCCTCTCATTCTAGCCAAAGCCTGGGATGATATCCTGAATGGGATGGGCAATCTGCTTTCCAGTCCTCTGGCTGTGGTTGAGGTTTCCCATGCGCTCAGCATTGTCAGGTGCCTGAAATACAATCCAAAAAGTTCTCCAGCGTTCCTCCAAGCTTCTCTGGAAGGAAATAGGGAGGGAAAAGAGGTCCAAAGAGGCACAAAGACTGCCTTGGGACAGCCTATTCTGTCCTCTTTGAAACCTCTCAGCCCCAGCCCAGGAGGTGCTCTGGGGACATTGCAATTTTCCTGGGCTGTGGTCATGTCAGTGCCTGCTCTGTCCTGCCAGCATCAACTCTGCTCTAAACCTCACCATTCCTCAGGCACATCCCTGTTCCATGGCACGTGGTGGCAGCAGCCCTTCACCCCTGCCTCTCCTGGGCTGGGCTGGGTGCACTGGGTATCCTCAGAACCAACATCCCCTGCTCACCAAAATGATGGGGCTCCTCTTGTTGGGCAATGGCTCAAGGTGGGGCCTGTCATCTGCTCTCCATGTTGCTCCAGTGTGAGGGGAGTTCAGTAAAAATGGAGAGGGATTAAACCTGAGTCAGGGGATTTGCCAATTAAAATATCTGCTCCTCCTGCAGGTTTCATATGATACAGGAGAGACCCTCCCCATCTCCCCCATGACCCCTTCCCAGTTTGTTCAGCTTGCCAGGGATTGAGATCTGGCTCTTAGAAGTGAGGGGGCAGCTGGGTCTAGGTTACATTTCATGCTGTTTAGATAGGATAAACCTTTCCTCCCTGTAATTGGGTGATTGGACTTGTGAGGTTTCCCAGATATTAATCTGGAGACCCTAGAGGGGGTCAGATTAGGTTATGGAGACATAATAGGAAATACTGCTCTGGCTAGTTTGGGTTATGGGGGATAGGGTGGATATTCTGCAGCATTCCTCTGCTGGGTTCCCACTGATGGGGCCCACGTGGTGAGGTCAAGGAACGGTCTTATCTCAGCATCAGGTTGACTTGGGCTTTGCTGGGAGCGACTCTCTCTGAACTCTGTCCACCCCTGTAATCCTGCTCTTCCAGAGGACAGGACCATGACCCCTCCTTTGGCAAAGGGAGGGGTGGGCGGTGCTGATCTGCTGCCGCTGGGGCTTGTTTGCAGGGGAGAGTGCGTTCTCTTTTTGCAATGGGCGTCATGTCCCCAGATTCCTTGGGATAGAACAGCCTTCATATTCTGAACTGGTGTTGTTTGGACCAAGTAGGATCTTCCTAATTGCTCACCCATGTGGTGCCAGTCATGGGGGAGGGGTTGATGCACCCCAGAAGGGATCATTTAATGAGCATTTAAGTGCATGTGCTCCTCTGTCCCATGTGAGAGGTGTGTTTGAGAAGGATGTGATGTTGACCCAGTCAGAGCCAGGGAGATGAACTTGTCCCTGTGGCCAAATAAGTGTTTTGGAGCTGTAGTGGTGAGGGACGCTGCCCTGAAGCATCACTCCGAGGTGTCCTGGAGAAGGAACACCCACCACCTTTGTGCTGCAGAGCTATTTGTTATGTGGGTTAAAATCCTGTTGTGTTCTCCTCCTGTGTTTGGGAGCAGCTCTGCAAAGTTGCTGGACACGAGTTCTGCTGAGACAAGCCTGGCTCCAGGCACCAGTCTGCAACACTCCTTCCAGCCCTCATTTCTTTTTATTAACAGCGAGATGACAGATAGGGGATGGTCATTAATTTAATAAAGGATGCTTCTGATCACGACTACAGAAGCAAGATCCTGAGGTTTTCCATGGTGGTCTGATGACTCACCCTGATGAAATAGGGTGAGGCTGGGATGGGAAATACCTCAATGGCTCTTCCCACAGAGCAGCCAGGCTTCTGTGGTCATTCTGCCATCCTTGGCTTGGCTGTCCTTGGGTCTGGCTTCCCAATATGATGATTACCCCCGGTTGGAAGAGCTGGATTTCAACTCCAGAGATACCCATGGACCCAGTGCAGCTGGGTGAGCCTCACTCCATTTCCCTTGTGCCAGCCCTGAACACCTGCCTGGGGTGATGGTGCAGTCAGGGAATGCTGAGGTGTGGCTGAGCGACTCCATTCCCCACCACCCACTTTGTGGCATGCTCAGGAGGGCAGCACAGGCTGTGCTGAGGGAGGAGAGCTTGCACACTCTAACAGATAATACCTGGCTTTCCTTTATCCTGTTCTGTCATCTGTGGAAATCAATAAATCTCACCACCTCCGTTGTTCAGACTGGGAAATTGAGGCGCTCAGCAGTAACGGCTGAAAATCACGTGTGGACTCTAAATCCAGAAGAGCCAGTTAAGAGCAAGGGCTCTAAATTCATGCACAGTTAACAGTTACTGTGCTGGCTGCTCTCAAGCCCCAGAAGTTCACACTTGGCTGCAAATCTTTTCAGATCTTAGTTGCCAGTTCCTTTGGAAAGCTTTGGGATTGTTGTGGTGGATGGAAAGCTTCAAGCACAGGTGGGTGAACCCATCCTGCTGGGGCACAGTGAGCAGCAGCCATATCTACCCCCAGATAGCAAAGAAACCATCGTGTCTGCCCCATCCTGGTGCTGAGATTTCATGGATGGGACGTGGCCGCCTCATCTGTCTGCCCTGGGGAGTGCCAGACCCTCTGGGGACAACGTGCAGTGGCTGCAGGGATTGTTCCTCCTCAGCATCCTGACTGCACTGTGGGTATTCCCACAGCCTTGTAGCTGATGGAGCTTCCTCTATTGGACACCTCCAGGATGGTGGGACGGTGTCTGGAAGCACAGCCCCATCTCAGCATCCTCCTGTCTGGAGGGATAAAGGCATGAGACCATTGTCTCCTTATCTCAGCTAAGGAGCTTTCTTTGAAATCTCCCAGACCTTTTCCAGCCCTCAAGGATGAGCTCAAGAGAAGCAGCAGTAGATGGTTAAAATCGGGTGCTGCAGCCCTCAGAGCTCAGCGTGGCTGTGCATTCCCTTCCCAGGGAAGGATATTTGGCGCCTGCTCTGCCTGGCCCCAGCTCCCAGCCTCCCTGCTCCCTCCTGCTCCCAGAGCAGGCGAGGCACGTCAGCGTTTGTTGGGAGCTGGAGAGAGGAGTGTGTGAGCCAGAGAGATGGCCTGTGATGGGGAGGGACACTGCAAAGCCACCAGTTTGCTGGGACAGTGCCAGGGGTGGGTGGCTGGCCCGGCGCTCCAGCTGTGCGAGGGTCGGCTGCTCAGCATCTGCCGCGTCCTCCAGCCTCAAACAGCTGGAATGGCCATGGGAACACTGCCCTGGGACTGGCCCTGCTCCGGGTCAGCCAGCTCCCCTCGGCTCCTGGCCCTGGGCTCATCCTGCACCCTGCGTGCTGCAGGGAGGACGCTCTGCCCTGGGCTTCCCTGAAAATAATCTGCAGCTAAGCGTGAACTTCTGGGGCTTGAGAGCAGCCAGCACAGTAACTGTTAACTGTGCATGAATTTAGAGCCCTTGCTCTTAACTGGCTCTTCTGGATTTAGAGTCCACACGTGATTTTTGGCTGCTACTGCTGAATGTCTCAAAGTCCCAATCAGAACAGTGGAGGTGGTGAGATTTATCGGTTTTCCCTCTTGCATGGCCAGTGGTGGGCACACTGCAGTGGGCACGAAAGCTGGGCAGCAGGGCTGGGGATGGGAAATGCCTTCTTCCCTGTCCCTGTGCTCATCCTTGAGCACGTGATAGGCTCCCTTTATCTGCTAACATAGTCATAAAACAATCCAGATCTGTCCATAATCCTGTTAGAGCCTTTGACTTTTGCTCCTGTGACTCCCGGCAGCTCTAATTACGGCTACTCACGCTGCTGATTAATGACTTGGTTCATCCTTCGTGGCACCAGTTTTACATGTGCAGCCCAATTTCCCCCCCACAACAATCTGTGCGAGGTTGGGAAATAATCCCTGTTAAAAACCACCAGCACAGAGATGTGGTGTTGGCGTTGTGCCTCCATCTGGCCCTTCTGCATCCTGTCCATCCCTTCACTCATCTCCTCCCGGCCTTTCATCTCCCAGAGAACGACCCTAATTGCCGCACGCTCTAATTTTGCTGCACTGTATCCCATAAATCACTTGGACGCGCGGAGCATTTTCCTGATCCTTAACAAAAGGAGTGGGATTTTCTCCTCTGCTGCGTTTTACAGGTGACTAATTGCATCAAGACACCTTTGAAGCAATGACTTCATCAATTGCTCATCCTGCAGACACATTGCTGGTTTTGTATGCCTGATCAGAATCCTGCATTTATTAGGATTAATTTATTCTCCAATCATTTTTCATCCACCACAAGGACAGGAAAGTTGAGTGATGTTACTTGCTCAGCTACGTAAGCACGATTTCTTGCCTCATTACTGAGCCTGAGATATTTTTGCTACATGCTGAAACTTCTCCAAATGAAAATGAGTAATGTTACGTCTCGGAGAGAAGTGCTCCCAGAACACCAGAGAAATCAAGTTATTTCAGGGTGCCTACAAATTGGCTTTGGATCTTCATCATCTTCCTCTGTAATTCTGCCCCCCCATTTGTCATGGGGTACATCTGTGTGAGTGATAGCATGTCTTGGGCTTCAGACAGAGGGAGCCAGGGGTGGTAAGAGGATGTTTCTCCCAAATAGAGACCATCCAAAATGAAGGGTTCTTGCTGTGCTGTGGAAACAGCCTCAGAGAGCTGGGGATTGTTCAGCCTGGAGAAGAGACAGTTCCAGGGAACCCTTCCAGTACCTAAAGGGGCTCCAAAAAAGCTGGAGAGGGACTTTGGACATGGGCTGGGAATGGCAGGACATCGGGGAATGGCTTCAAAATACCAAAGGGCAGGGTTAGATGGGATATTGGGAAGAAATTCATTATTATTAGGGTAGGGAGGCCCTGCCACAGGTACCCAGAGAAGCTGTGGCTGCCCCTGGATCCCCAGAAGTGTCCAAGGCCAGGCTGGACAGGGCTTGGAGCAGCCTGGGACAGTGGAAGGTGGAAGGCCCATGTCAGGGGATTGAGACAATATTGTTTTTAAGGTCCCCTCCAACACAAATCATAATTCTATAATTCTATAGGTTAGCATAATTCTGTAATTCTATAGGTTAGCATAATTCTATAATTCTATAGGTTAGCATAATTCTATAATTCTATAGGTTAGCAAATCCTTAGGAGCCTGCAGGAAGCACTTTGGGTATGTATGGCTGAGTGTAAGGGTGTGGCAGGGCTGGCAGGATGGAAAAGGATGCAGTGAACAGAGGCTGAGCATCTCCAGGGAGGAGGATCTGTAACTGGTGTGGACTGAGAGCAGTAAACACAGGCAAATTCACACTTTCCTTAAAGGCTGTGGTCAGGTTTTTGTGGGCGTAGTGGCTGATAACAACTGCCAGAAGACCTTGACTCCTCAGCTGACCTCCCACCCTCAGAAAGGCTCCTCTTTTGGGAAGCTTCTTTGCATCCAGGCAGGAATTTTGCCTCTGCTACTTCCAGTCTGGTGTTCATCTGCCCTTAACTCTCTGCTGGCCCCAGCAAGTGTCTTGGGGGTGGATTTTGCAGCATAGCTTGTGGACCATATGGGGTAGTTTTGAATCAAAGCTGGGTTGAAGACTGGTTTGGGGCAATGCTGGGGAGCCTCACCTGGGTGATGTGCAGTGCTAGGATGAGGAGGTGCAGGAGAGGGAAGCACTAGGGGTGGATGACTTCCCTCAGTTGTGCTGGGAAGAAGTGCACCAAGGCACCAAGGGGCTGGGCAATTGCTCGTGCACTGCTGGGGAGCTGGGTTTGGCAAGAGACCGGAGAAAAGTAGGTGATGGCTTTGGGAGAGGGTGGAGAGAGGAGCTGGGGGACACACCAAAGCCGAGAGCTGTCCAGGGCCATGCTTATTTTATTGTGCCACAGCAAGCTGGTGAGGTATCAGCTGTCTGGATGGCAAATCTGCTGTCCTGTGGGATGTCCAGCCCCAGCCCATGTGCAATGGGACTGGCCGGAGAGCCCTGATGCCCAGCTGGCACCGAGCTCTGCAGCCCCACTCCCCCTCTGACTCCACATTGGGGTGGATGGAGAGGGCTCTGGGTGGACAAAGAGGGGTGACAAATCGTGTCAAAGAGCAGAAGAGGCTGGTAACTGTGGCTCTTTGCCTACAGAGGGGGCTCCTGCACTGCCCAAGGCCATCCGGGCTGCGAAGGCAGGAGCAGGGATGCAGCGGCTGCCAGCTGACCTTTCTCGAACAGTTCATGGGTTTCCAGAGCAGCCGAGGTGTCAGCGGTGTAGAGCAGTCACAGCTTCCCAGTCGCTGGAGGAGGAAGGCAGGGGGCACTCGAAAGGGGAGGAAAAGGCTCCGTCCTGGAGGGGTGGAAACCTCCCAGCCCATTAACTGTTTCTCCGCAGAGAGTCATAGAAAGCAAACAAGGGGCTGCTTTTCTCCTTCAGCTCGCTCTCTCCCATCCTTTCTGCCCTCCTCTCTTCTGCCCCTGCCTCCCTTCCCCTTCTTTTTGTAAAGGCAGGACCTGGGATAGCGAGGATTTGGGTGGAAAATCAGCTCCAGCCCAGATCAGTGTGCTGGGAAGCAAATTCTGCCTCGGCACCCCGAGCCCCAGTGTCCCCAGCGCTGTGTCTGTGCGCAGAGCCCTCTGCTTTGACGAACTCTCTGCAATCAGCCTTAATTAGTAGGCAGGGCCCCACAGAAAAACCTCTCCCAGCCCTTTCCAAGCAGCGTGTAGCAGGGTGCTCGGTGCTGTCAGATCTGCCTGAAAGCACATTTGTCTCAGGCAAGGGAAGGGGCCGAGTTGCTCCGCGACAGCCTAAAACTGAGACACTTTCCCTGGCGGATGACAAAGCTCGGGAGTAAATTAGCAGGCAGAGTCTGTGAAAGGAAATGTTTCCTTAAACGTTTCCATAAAAGCTAATTGGCCTGTAAGAGCAGCATACCTGTGGGCCACTGCCTCCTGGGGTTCAGGGCTTGGGGAATCTATTCCTGGCTCGACTAATAATTTTCAGTGTGACTTTGAGCAGGTCATTTCAGTTCTTTGTGCCTTGGTTTCCCTCTGTCTGAAATGAGGAGAATACTCCCTTCCAGAGCACTGATAAGGTTTAAGTGCTAAAATTTCATTGCGCCGTTGAAGATCCTTGGCAAAGGGATATTATGCAGATAGAAGGTTAATGATGATGATAGGGAGAGAATAAAAGAAGAAATTGCTGTTTTATTTTTATTTTGTTCTTTAAATGATGTTTAATAGCCAGTTTTCGATTGAGGAATAAAACTCAGTCCCCTGTGACCACGAAATTATCTTGCAAACGCTGTTTTTCACGTGCTCTTAAAGCTTGCAGGGAGAATGAGGAGCCATACCCCTTCTCTCTGCTCATAGGAGCAATCAGCAAATTTCCTTTTCTCAATTAGGAAGCTTGTCTGGATTCCTGGATAATTGAGAGAGCTTCCCAGGAGTCCTCCACGCAGTATCGTGGGTCTGTTGGGGCTGATGGTCCCTGCTGGGATCAAGCGTGGTGTGTGGTGGGACAGCTCCTTGCCCATGGCCTGAGTGGATGGAGGGACCTGCCTGAGGTCAGGCAGGAGCGCAGGCAGGTCAGGCAAACGGGACTTTTCCTCTGCCAGAGGGAATGAAAGGCTGAACTGAGTCATCACCCCCCAAATTCACCCCACGGCTTTCCAGAAGGATTTCTGGGCAGGCACATCCCACCATTGTGGAGAGCCAAAGACGCCCATTGCAGAGCCTGTGAGTGTTTGCAGCCATGCTGAGGGCTGGGAAGGGTCCCCATGGGGTGGGTGCCCTCTGGCCCCTCGCTGACCCCACCACCCTGCCCACGGTGCCCTGCCCTCAGCTCCACTGGCCACCCCAGTCTGTCATCCTCACCACAGTCACCGTAGGCTGTAAATGCCAACCACAGCGGAACCCGGCGTGGTCTGCGGCCGGGCCTTTGCTTATTTACTCCTTTTCTCATTTGTTTCTTTCACAAACATCAGCTATGTCAAGAATGGCATGTTCGTCACCCCAGACTGTTACAAAACTTAAGGTCAAATTCATGGTATAATTGTGGCTGGGGAAAAGGACAATATAGATGTGTTGGTCCCTGGTGGGCGAAGCGTGGGGACTGGAGGATGCTGTCTCCTGTTTTTCCTCTGCTTGTGGGTGAGGGTTTCCTGTCCTGCCCAGCCATGGGGTGGAAGCTGCACCTTTGAAGATGCGCCTGTGGTGCCTGTGCTCACTCCTTCCTGCTGAGTTCCATTTTGGAGAAATGCTGAGTGAGAAATACTCAGTGAAATGTGGTTTGTTAGGGCGGGTAATAGCTCTTGCTTAGCCTGATCTACCTGGAGAAGAAAACAGGAAAAAAGGGACCGGCTTTTGGACACATCGTCAGTAGCTAATCCCAAACACCATTCCCCTACCCTCCTCATGCTCCAGTGGCTCATTTGGGAGGTGTGAGACCTCTGCCCACTTTGTCTGTCTTCTCGCACATGATCAGACCCCTCTGGCTGCCCACACAACCTGCTGCCGTCTCCCCATGGAGGCTCTGTTCACCATCTGCCCATGCCAGGAGCTGTGGAATTGAGAACAGGAGAGCTTGGGGCTTTGTGCTGACTCTTTTCTGGGGGAAGAATGCCACCCCAGAGCCTGTATTAGGATCACAGAGTCGTTTGGAGGGGACCTTCACAGACCAGCCTGGTTCCCCTGCAGTGAGCAGGGGCATCTTCAGCTAGACCAGGTTGATCAGAGCTCCACCATTCAACCCTAAAGTGTTGGTCCACCCCTTTTCCTCTTTGATATTCACCTCTTTAATATCCCTGGGTTTCTTCTCAGCACTTTCACATTACAGGCTACACAGCAGGCTCAGAAAGGATCCTCTCACTCTCCCCATCTCCTCGTCGTGTTCTCTTAAAGCTTTCTCCCAGACCTTCTATGTGTACACACAGACAGTTTTTTCTTCATTTTTGTGCCCTTCTCCCTCACTCTTTTCTCTCTCTGGGTTGTCCGGGCTGTGTCTGGAGACATTCAGCTCAAGGTGTAGGGCCTGTGCTGGGGAAAGAGGCCATGTTCCTCTTAACCCTCCCACCTCAGTAAATACAGTGGTGGTAAATTCATTGAAGACATGGTGGATTGGGGTTGGGTTGTTTTTCCATCTCTGTCTGATGTGGAACTGTGATGGTGACAGTATTTCACAGAGTATTTCAAGTGGGAAGGGGCCTGTAAGGATCACTGAGTCCAGCTCCCTGAAGCAGGAGTTGCCTGCTCATATGTAAGCATATAAAACCTCTCCCAGCAAGACCCTGATCCCTCTTGGGACCTGCAGGATGAAACAATCCATACCATTGCCCAGAAGAAGGTCACGCTCCATCAGTAAAACTCCTCTTTGGGAAGAACAGGAGCTCCGTCTGCCTCTCTGTTTTAGAGCCAGGCTCCAGGCTGTTGCCAGAGGAGCTGTTTGGGTGCTTGGTTTGTGTGATGGATGATGGGGAAAGGCTGGAGGGAAGATCCCACAAGGTGTGGGTTGGCCTCCTGCCCCCCTGCAGCCTCCCTGCCCTGCTCTGGGTCCTCAGTGCTTATTCATATCAGCAATAAACCCAGCCCTTTTTTGACCTTAAGTGATGTTTTAGGATTTCTTTTATTTGTGGACCTTGCCTTGGCCTTCTGTCACTATTTGTCTCTCCAAAAAAAGGATTCTGCTCTTTCAATTTCTGCCTCCTGTTTGGAGGGGGGGATATTACCAATGGGGGTCAGTAAATAGCTCATCTGACTTCATAACACTTAGCATTTAGATAGTGCTTTCCACTGCCGGAGCCCTCTGCAAACTCCCAATAATCCTCCCCGCACCCCTGCAGTTAGGTAAGTATAACTAATCCCAAACAAATAGCTTCAGTGTGGAACTAATGTAGAGAATGCATAAGAGTAATTTAAGGTTTAAAAGAAAACTAGTGGGTAATCTCGCAGCAAAATTAGAAAAAAAAAGGGCAGAGAGAAGGAAAAAAAAGCCTGAGTTATTGAATGTGAAAGTTAAATCAGACTGGAATATGTTGTTAATTTGCATTTCAAGTAGCCATGAGAGGCTGTAGATATTACAACTACTTAGTGTAGGCTGTTTGGAAGTATGAAATACATCAAAGCTTCCGTAATATGTAAAATAATAAAATATAAAATGCCCTCAGGTTTAGCCTTTTTGTGCCTGTTGGATCTTACCAGTTTTTTCATGTAAGTTTTTTCTTTTAATCCTGCAAGCATTACTGAATTCCATATTTTCTATGTGTTTATATCTCATAAACTGTAGACTTCAGATTCCTGGAAGTGGTCAGGACCATGCTAGATGGGACTCTGAGTAAACTTCTGTAGTGGAAGGTGTCCCTGCCCATGTCACAGAGGTTGGAACAAGATGATCTCTAAGGACTCTCCCAGCCCATGATCCTATTTACTTAATAGAATCCAAATTTCCTCCTCCTCCTCCTGCCTCCCATCTCTGATGACTGAGATCTTCAGAGGCTTTGCACACCCTCATTACTAATTTCATCAAATTGTCTTGAAATTTATGTTCCTTGCTTCACATCTTTCCAGGTTCAATTGAGCAGCTGCCTTTGGCACCAGCAGAACTGATCCGTCCACGCTCCCTTTGGGATAAATCTCTGAAAGGGCTC
Source organism: Origma solitaria (assembly GCA_013397895.1). NCBI lineage: Eukaryota > Metazoa > Chordata > Aves > Passeriformes > Acanthizidae > Origma > Origma solitaria. The sequence continues at coordinate 244,026 of VZRL01004997.1, read as the reverse complement.
CAAATCAGACTTCCTTTGGAAACTGAGTACCTGATCTTGGCTCTCCATAAGGACTTACCTTCTTGTGCTTTTGCCATGGGGGCAATCACATCTGAAGGACTGGTGAGGAATCAGAGAATCGTGGAATGGTTTGGGTTGGAAGAGACCTTAGAGATCATCTTGTTCCAACCCCCAGCCATGGCCAGGGACACCTTCCACTAGACCTGCTTGCTCAGAGTCCCAGGTGCCATCAGAGGCTGAGATTTCCAGCCTGGTGGCTCAACAGGCCACTTCCCCTCTGCTTTCCAGGGTCAGCCCTGGGTGCTGGACCAGACCCAGGGCTCCAGGCTAAATCTCCTGTGAAAATGTGCTTGCTTGTGCAGTTCCTTGCTCACCCAAGAAATGTCCTGGCAGGCTCAGGGATGTGCAGCCAGCTCTTTCCCTGTGTGTATTCTCTGAGTGGCTCTTGTATGGATTTTAAAAGATGATCCCTACGTAAAGGCACCTTTTTGGACTTTTTGCACCCGGGTCCTGTGCTGTATCAGATGTCACACGATCCATCAGGGTTTTGCAGAGCCATTTAGCTGCAGATGCTGTTGCAGGTGCAAAAACATCTGCTGTTGCAGATGCAAACTCAAGGAGCTCTCAAGGAGATACAGAACATCATAAGGGCTTTTTTTACAGCATATTTTTGCTCCCAGGCATTGCCCTCATCCAGGTCCCTGCCACAGTGAGCAGTCACAGCACTGGTGCGTGCCAAAGCTCAGAAGTGTTCCCACTAAGGGGAGGCTTTAGATTAAATCTTTAGAAAAATTCTTCCCTGTGAGGGTGGGCAGGCCCTGGCACAGGTGCCCAGAGAAGCTGTGGCTGCCCCTGGTTCCCTGGCAGTGTCCAAGGCCAGGCTGGACAGGGCTTGGAGCAGCCTGGGACAGTGGGAGGTGTCCCAAGAAGGGGATGGGAATGAGTGGAGCTTTAAGGTCCCTTGCAACCCAAACCATTCCATGATTCTTTGTTTTGATGCTGATGTGTGACCCTGGATGTGTACTGGCAAGGCCTGCAAGGTGTGCTGGGACAGTCCTGGCATGGGAGAGGCACCAGGAGTATGTGGGGGATGCTAGGAGTCTCAGCTGGGGCATCTCAGAAGTGGAGACCAGAGGTGAGGCAGGCTGTGATCCACACCAGTCTAAACTATGATAGCAGAACTGCAGTGGATGCTCTTCAGGAGCTTTCATCCCATACACTAACCTAAATCCAAAATCCACTGCTTCCTGCCCCAGATATTTCTAAGTAATTACATATTTACCCCAGACTTCTCTTCCCCTTCATTCCCAGCCATATGTTTTGAGAGTAATGAACCAGGTCTGAAGAGGTCCAAGCATGACCATTTATTGCAGAGATCAGGTTCAGGAGAGGCAGGAGAGAGCCCACCCGTCCTTCATGCCCCCCACCCTCCCCTCTGCCCACTGTACCCCTCTGCTGTGAACTTCTCAAGAAGAAAGAAAAATAAAAGTTTGGCAGTGTAAAATTGAATTAGTGGAGGTATGTGAGGAACATGGCTCAATTTCCATGGGGATGAGGAGATTTTTATCACCACCCCCCAGGATTATCCCATGCAGCACAAAGCCGCTTTTGGCGCTGGCGGGTGGGCATCCCCCCCGTGAGCCTCCTTGGGGTAAAATCAAGGTGATGTCTGAGTCAGGCTGGCCCTGCTGGGCTGGGGGCTTAGGCAGGGTGGGGAAGTGAAAGGGGAGGAAATGGAGCTCAGGGGAAGCTGGGATGAATGTCTGCAAGGGTGAAGGCCTGAGACTGGGCGAACAAAAGGAGCTGGGAATCCCCAGTTATTTTCTGCACCCTCTCCTTTGACAAAGTTCAGCACCTTTTGATGCTCTGTGGGGTTTGAGGAAGTCCTGAGCCACGGCCAGGGCAGGAAGGACTGTGTCAGGGGCAGGCAATTAAGGAGATTGCATCCTAATCCCAAAAATAACAGGACTGCTTTCCCTATCCACCGCTGATGAGCTCCACCCCCTCCTGCCTTCAGTGGCAGCCAAGAAAATGTCCTGGACCCAACCTATAGAGGTGCCAGCCCTGTTGCACAGGGGTTATCATCTATCTGTCCCAGAAAGGTCCCTGCTACCCATCCTGGGCTTGTCCAGCCCAATACATGCCCATCAAACCTCAGGGAAGGGCTAAGACTTCAACCTCAGCACGGGTGGCAGTGGTGACGGTGTGAATGATGGGGGAGCGGAGGGAAAGCAATCCCAGCTTTCTGGGCTGATGGGCTCCACGTTCCCTGCCCTGGACAGCAAAGGCAGGATGGAAAGGAAAAGGGAGAGGGAAGAGCCCTGTCTGCACACCCGCCCCAGCACAGGCAAGCCAAGGCTGGGGCCAGCCAGCCGGGAGCGAGCAGCCTCTGTGCTTCCTCCCTCCCCGCCCTGCAGGGACGTGGCTGGGTGGAGATCTGGCCAAAGCTCCTGTCCTCTCTCTCGCCAGCACAGCTGAACTGGGGCAACTGGTATCCAGCCCTGGCAGTGGGGAGGAGAGCTGTGCATCCTTACAGTGGGATGGGGGCCAAGGAATAGCCCTTGAGTGGGATGGGATGTGTGGGATGGGGTGCTGGGGCTTTAGGGTGTGCAGGGCAGGGTGAGAAGCAGAGTCCCACTGTGCCAGGGGGGAGTTGTCTCCTCACTCCATGGACAGCCTGGGAAAAGGTGCAGGGCACAAGGGCACCCAGAAATGGGAGAGGGAAACCATGCAGAATCCCCCAGCAGAGCAAACCCATAGAAGGGTGGGGATTAGGGGGTCCAGCATGGCTCCAGATGGAGCAGGAAGGCTGGAGAAGCTGCCCAGCCCTTTGGTCATTGCTGCTCCATCAGCTGGATCTGCCACTCACAGTGTCTTTTTCCCACCTCAGAGAGATTTTTCCTCCAATTCCTGTGGAAGGGCAGCAGCCCAGTTCTCATGAGCAGCCCTGCCAGATCTGCTCGGCAGGGTCTGCCCGTCCCAAGCTGGGAAAATTGAGCCCAAAATAACATGGGATGAGCAGATTTTCCCCCTGGACCACTGCCCACCCAGGGTGTCCCAGGCTCCATCAGCACAGTCCCACGTGCTGCACACCAACAAGCCTCACCTTTATATTTTGGAAAAGGCTGTTTCATTTAGCTGTGACCCTTCACCATCTTAAAACCTAAATGTCTTATTTTCCAGAGACTTGGGCACAATCTCTATGGCTGGGACAGTTCCTGACTGAACATGGCCCCTTAGGGCCTCGTTCACACTTCTGCCATCCCCCGAAATGGCAACCAAGGGCTCTGAACACTAACACCTTATTTTTTTCAATGAGAAGTTGTTCCCTTTCCATCATGTGAAGCTGCTGATAACCCTACACTACTCCTGCACAGAACCTGTGTGCGAGGATCATGCAAACCCTGACATCCAGGCATTCTCCAGAAGGGGTGAGGACTCTGCAAGGAGCATTTGGGAGCTGCTGCAGGACTTCACCCATGGAGCAGCTTCAGCAAGACAGGGTTGCAATAAATCAGGGTATGTGTTGGGGCAAGGCAGATCAGCATTTCACCCTGCTCCCTGGTTTCTGTGGCACTGTGGCTGTGTTGGCACCAGGGCCAGGAAGAAAACCCATCCCTGCCTTGTGGGTACCACTGCCTGCTCCCACTCCCCATCCAAGGCAACTGCCCCTGTACCCCAGAACATCACAGGACCCCTTTCTGATGCCAGCACGGTGACTCAGGTGGTGAAATGCTCAGTTCCCAGACTAGCAAAGAGTTAAAAGCAGCCCTGTTTGTGGGCATGGTGCTGCTGCCCAGGGGCCCCTGGGTGCTGAGCCAGCAGGATGGGGAGCACGGAGCTGCCCAGCTGCAGTGCCAGCTCAAGCCCTTGGTATTTGCCCACCACACACCTTCCCTCGTCCCCAGGCAGCAGAGCCCACAGCCCTTTTGCTTGTTTGGTTTCATCCTGTAACTGCTCTGTTTATTGTTCTGAAAAGGTTAAATTGGTCAGGGGAAAAAAAAAGGATGGATTTTTTTTTTTCTTCCCCTTTCTAATGAGAGTCTGGGGACCTTTTCCCTGCTGACGTCAGAGTCATATCCAATAGCCTTTGCAGTGAGGCCTGATTTGCAAAGGACACCCTGGGGAAAAGCAAAAATCTTGGTGAAACCTTTAAAAAGAAAAAGCACCCTTTGAGACGATTTTCCGCTTCTTTTATGTCCTGATTTCACCTTCTAATTACTAATTCCTTATTCCCTTTTTCTTTTTCCCCCCAAGCTGAGGCACCATGGGAGGGGAGGGTGTTCGCAGCCCCCCGTGCACGCACACGCTCCCCGTGCTTGGCTCTCCCCCACAGCTGCCATGCAAGGAGAAGCCAAGCCCGAGCAGCTGGGCTGCTCCGTCCTGCCTTGGCCGGGAAGCCGAGGGGGCCCCGTCTGGGTCGCTCTGCACTCAGGCAGCCCCAGCCCTGCCATTCACCATGTGCTCCTTGCCTTGCCTTGCCTTGCCTTTCCCTGTCCTGCCTTGCCTTTCCCTGTCCTGCCTTGCCTTTCCTTGCCCTGCCTTGCCTTTCCCTGTCCTGCCTTGCCTTTCCCTGTCCTGACATCCTGAGGGACATGTGGGACATCGCTCCCTCCCTCCCTCCCTCCAAGGCAGGTAGGCAGGAGCAGGCAGGGCCAAGCTGGAGTTGCAGCTCTGCCTGTGTTCCTGCCCATGCAGGCTCTCCAAGCAAGACTGGCATCTCCAGCATCGTGTCCAGGCCGTGTCCTGCAGACCCCAGCTCCCTGGAGCAGGACCAGTGGTGGCAGGGATGGAATTTTAACTCGCCGAGTGTCACTCTGGGGAAAGATGCCAGAACATCCCAGCTGGAGACTGATGTCCTGTGTCCGTGGTGAGGCTGTGGGAGATGTCCACACAGATGGGGGGGTCAGGGGCAGCTCCTGGTGGCATTTCTGAAATGCTGCTGTGGCTCCCTCATAGCCACAGCCCACGGGCTGCTGTCGCCATGGTCAGGAATATGGCTCAATGCTCTTCATCACACCTGGCACAAATGGTGACTTGTGATGCCTTGTGCCCCGGATTCCTGGGGCTGAGGGCTCCTTTGCACAGCTGAATTGTTTGACACCCTTTGGGCAGAGGTTCTGGTTTGGATAAATATTTTACACTTCCCATGAAACATTTAGCTGCCTCTGCCCCCGCTGTCTGTGCTGCCCAGGGGTGGAGGATCCGTGCTGTTGAGAGATGGCCTTGGAGTGCTCATCTGCCCTCCTGCCTGAGTGCGGGGGCCTGGGATGTGCAGGCACACTCAGGCCTCCCAGATGTGCTCCTCTGCTGGCTTTCTGGGTAGCTTGTTTGCTGGTGTTGAGGATGTTCAGGGAAGATGTGTCTCATCCTCGTTATATCCGACTTTAGCGAGGTTTAGTGGGCTCAGAGGTTCCTTGTTCACAAAGCAATGCTGGCCATGGGATGAGGGCATTTGGTTACACTCTCGTGTCCTGATTTGGGTGCAGTTTGGGTGGGTATGACCCAGGGGCAATGGGTGCTTCCTCATAGGACAGGTCCCCAACAAAAAACCTGAAACTCCAGCAGTACAAACTGAGTAGAAGTTTAGTTCTGGGTCCAAACTTTGTGGCCATTCTCTTCCTAAGGAGCTGAATCTTTTCCCAGTCGAATACATCCAAACTTTGAGCAAGCTCAGCTCCTGCTCTGGCTTTTAAGCCAAGCTTTGCGGATCCAGTCTCTCCTTTCTCCTGCTTTTCTCTGGACACATTTCAACACTAAGCAGGAGATCTGGGTCCAACAGCCATGCTTCCCTCATCCTCCCCAAAGCTTTTCCTGTCTGGCAGCAGTGGAACCACTTGGGTTTCACGTGCTGAGCCTGGTATAACTCCCTTTACAGAATCACAGAGTGGGTAAGGTTGGAAGAGACCACATTGGGCCATCTGGTCCCACCTCCCCGCTCACACAGGGCGTTCCCAGAGCACAGGGCACAGGATTGTGTCCAGATGGTTCTGGAATATCTGCAGTGAGGGAGACTCCACAGCCTCAGCCTTTACTCTACTCTGGTGTGCAGGGTCTGGGCAGAATGGACAAGTGTCCAGGTGTCTGCATGGGCATTGGTGTATGGGACACTTGCACCTCATTGATGCAATTAGCAGGACTTGCTATGAACCTCCCTAATTAATGTCTTATTCCTTCCTGAATGCATGCTGGGCCATGCACTTGTCTGGCTGCAAACATCCTTGGTTGGACAAGCCTGCTTGTTCCTCTGCTGAGTGCCCCCAGTGAGGAAATCCTGCTGGAAAAAGGAGTCTCCTGGAAAAATAAGTCCCACAGTGCCCTGCTGCCAGGACAGTCTGAATGTGGGGCTCTGCATGTGGTGCTCTGGTGGTATCCAGGACTCTTTGTGCTGCAGATATTTCTGCAATAAAGCAGGTACCCATGTGGGTGGAAAGAGGCTTCACAAGACACAGAGGACAGGGTTTTACCATGATGGAAAAAAGTTTAGGATCTCACGTGTCTATTTTAGGGCAAGATTTATGGCCATCATGATTGTGTCAGAACATCACTCTTTGGGGTGAATGAAACAAGTGGGGAGCAGCATCTGCCCCCAAGAAAACCACCCTGGCTGCTGTGGTGGAGCAGCAGACTGCAGGGGATGAGTGCGGTGGTGTGACACAGGTGGTGAGGATGTCATGGTGACAATTCAGGCAGCCCCACTGTCCTTCCACTGTGCTTTGCTTCAAACCTGCTGCCCAGCCAAGTTTGTCTTGAACAGCCACAACACACTGGGAAGGTTGGGAACATGCTCTGTCTGCCCCTCCTCCTTATTTTCCCTTGACTCTTGTTTCTTCCCTCCTCCCCTGCCCCACCATCGCTTTCTTCTCATTTTGTTACCTTCAGCAAAGCCCACTGTGTCCTGCCCGAGCCAGCACGAAAGCAGCTCCGGCCCCGTGGCCAAGTGCAGGCTTAGAGGCAGAGCACAGACACAGCTCCATTAAGCCAGGCTGAGCCTTACGGGAATCGTTCCTGGCCAGGGCTTGAAAAACAAATATAGCACGTTGGTTTGCTTTGGCTGCACCAGGAGGGTCACGCAGGGACGCAGGTTTTCTGTTCAGATGGGAGGCAAGGTCCAAAGAGCAGCGTAATAGGCTGGAAAGCCCTGGAAATGGTATGTCATTATTTACATGTCAGGGACGGAGCCAGCAGCGAGGGCTGAGGATGTGCTCGCGGGGACAGCCCGGCTTTGTGCTCGTCCTCGTCACGTGCGGGGAACCGTGGAGGCTGGAGGGGTCTCAGGCACGTGTTCATCCGTGGCAGGTCCTGCAGGGCAGGGGAGGGTGACAGCCTGGCCACATCCCACGAGGGGAAGGCAGTGTCCCATCCGCTGCACCGCTCTGCGCCTCTACACCCGCCTGGATGTCCCAAAGCGCGACAGCTCTGCTCCAAGTCAAAGCACCCAAAGGTTTCCTGGGTTTTAGCAGAGGTTTGCCCACCATGAACATGCCCCAGGTGCTTCTCCTGCCTTGAGTCCAGCAGTGGAGGCACTGGCAGTGATGGCTCAGTTCTGGAGGCTTTCCCTGAGCACAGGATTTACTCTGCCCCGACCACACAACCTGGGCAATGCGACTTTTCTCCCAGTTTTGCTACATCTAAACTGTTTAAATTGCCAGTTCTTTGGGGTAGGAATTATTCATCCATAAAGCATCCAGCATGTGTTGGTTATTATTTGGATATGTTATTATGAGTCAAATAGGCAGCAATAATTTATGCTGGAGCTGGGGCTGACCTTTGTACACCAGGGAAACCAACCTGAAGAGGGAAAACAGTGACGACATCCACTGTTTACTGACATTTTGGCTTTTTACTGGCATGTTTTCAAGCACCAAAAAAAAGTCAGTAAGGGAATTCTCTATAAGTACACTTAGATGTAGTGTATAAACATGATGTATAAGCATGGGGTTTGGTTATATATATTTTTTTGTGCGTGTGAATATATATTTATATACACATAAAAATGCAGGCATCAGGTTTGCAATATTAATACCTAAATGATTTTCTGTTTGCATGTTTTCTGTTTATGACCAAAACATGACTTCTTTTTCTTTCATAACCCTGCATTTAACTGAAAACAAAAAAGCCATAAATCTAGATTATGTATAAAACATTCTCATATCATCCTAGAGAAGACTAAGAGGGGAAAAAAAATGCCTTGAAGTTAATTCACCATTTTTATTGCCGTGTTTGGGGTGAAGGGAGGAGGAATATGGACTTGTCCCAAGTTCAGCCTTTGATTTTCTTCCTTTTCTTTACATCTCCTGTGGATGATTGCAGGGGTGGTTGCTGGCCCCGTGCAGGAGGTGGGCACGCACACGTGCACAGTCCATCTCTCTCCTCTCTTCCACGCTCACATCCAACCCAGCCCATGTTCAGCTGTGCAGTCATCACCTTATAAATAGCTTTTCCTCCATGCACTTGGCCAAGTGCATAATGCACTGAGTGATACCCAGAGCTCCTTGGATTCTGTTTGCAGGTTTGCCCCTTTTGGGGGGCTTTAAGCTGTTGCTTTGCCCTTTAGATCCAAATTCATCCTTTGGTTTGTTCTTTTGGGATCAGGAATTGTCCAGGACAGGGATCATGTCTACATGCCCAGCACAACCAGGTGTTAATCAAACCTGGAGAGGGCCTGGAGATTGAGTCTGGGGAGAGGTGTGTATGGATATATACATGTGTATATATGCACAATATGCATGTATTTAATTATGGCCAAAAGGAACAGTTCCCCTTCTTGCCTTCTAAAATAACTTGAAATATTCCATTAAATAAAATCTGCCCTTTACAACCCCTACCTCCCATCCTTGCCCACTCATAAAACCCACTTAGGGCTAATTTAGAGGTTTTGTTGTGCGAAAGTGAAAAGTTTTTTCTCTTCCTGACCTTTTAAAAACTTAGTATTTTTAACGACTGGTGATTGTCTTTCAAAAAGTCATTTTGAAAGCTAGAATGGCATTGTTCCATTCCAAAAATATCATAACAGGGCAGTTTCAATGCTACCAGAGGGATTGCCTCACTTTGCTTCCCCCAACCCAAAATTTCTTTGACCTGTACGTCAGGTTTTAAACCCATTACTTTTAATAGAAGGACTTTTTTGCTGTACGACTGGTTTTGATCTCATATTTCTAACCAGTCCTGCTCATAACTTCATCCCTGTCTCTTGGGAGATCCTGGAGTTCCCTGGGGATGGTGCTGGAGGTGGGACACCCATTTTGGGATTGTTTGAGCTCCCCAGAGAAGCTGCAGAGCAGGGGAGCTCTCGGGCTTGGACATGGCCACGTCCCAGCCCAGGTCCCACACCCACCAGCCCAGGCACTCGGAGCTGTGCCAGCTCGAGGCAGAGGTGACTCAAACACCTCTGAGAACTGGTGACCCCCAGGCATAAACTGGGAGCCCCAGGCACGAGCACTGGTGTGCAGGTACCTGCCCAGAGCCTTGCTTTGTTGTAAAGTGCTGTAATCACCTCCCCTGGGTTAGCCAAGAACGTGTCCTTCTCCTCCTGTGCCACAGCTCCCTGCTGGCTTCCCTCACCTCAGGGTTTTCATGTTTGCTCCTGTGATCTCTCCAGACAAAAGGGCAGAGATTTCTCCAAGCCTGGGATGGTTTTGTTTTCTTTTGCTGTCATTATTTTAGTTGTTTTGCATCATCTTCACAAGGTGAGCTGACAGGCCATGCCTTCAGACCTCTCTTCCTGCTCCTTGCCTCGTGTGGACACCCTGACATCCCTCCCTGGGTGTCTGCGAGCCCCAGGAGCCCCTCTTGGCTGCCCCCAGCCCCGTGCCGTGAACGTGCTGGGAAATAGCTCCAGCAGCACCTTTCTTAAATCGTGTGCATTGCATCCAGCCTGGATGTTCGCTGGGAGGCCACTGGAATGGCTGGGAGGGATTTACCAGGTCCAAATTCACTTGACAGAAAAACAAAATTCCAGCGTAATTTTAACCAGCTGTGGTGGGAGAGTGAAAGAGAGAGAGAGGGGAGGGCCAGGGGAGCTGGGAGTGGGGGAGAGCGGGAGGGGAGGTGGGAGAAGGGTGGTCTGTACTGAGAGGAGCTCCAGAGGAGCTCTGGGAGGTCACCCTGGTGTGGGCTGCTGACACTGGGGACTCCATATCTGCCTTCCCCATGGTGGCAGTGGCCTCTTCGCTGTCATGGGGGTGGATTTGTCCAGCTGAGCCATCACAGCCGTTTTCCTGGAGGGGTGATGGGTTTCCCCCTCTGAACAGCGCAGATGCACACCATGCTTGTGTCATCTTCAGTACCACAGTGGAGAGCGTGTGAATGATGTTAAAATACTCTCTAAAAATTCAGCTGGCACTTAAAAAGAGAACAAAAAAAGTGAAAAGAGAAAAGGGAACTCCATGACTTCAATATTTAGCTTTATTTTTATATTCTTTGGTAGTACAGGATGAGGATGGCATGTCCCCCAAATACATATGGCAAACAAATACATTTAGTTTTAGTATGATTTCAATTTCAAATTTAATTTAAATTACATAAAAATATATTTTACAGTGTAATAATGTATTTTATACATGTAAATGTTGTGTGTATTTTGTAGGTGTAATTGGAACAATGCAAATTTAAATTAAATGTGAGCTGCTTCTCAGTCTAGCTTTGTGAGAATACATGTTCACGATTTCAAAAGTTAGGGAACTTACAAAGAGAGATTATTTTCAATAATCTGAAATGCTTATGGACATTTTTATTGCATTTTATTATGTTTCCCATCCCGTTTCCATTTTAGACTGCATGTACCAAGCGAGTCAAACATCTGATGGATCTGGGGACTCCTGTTTGAACCCTATTGCTATGTAATAATTTTTCCAGATCCATAAAACATAAGCACAGCTCCAGCCTCTTCAGCAAGCTGCTGCTGAAAAGCTCATTGGAACCAGGGAGATCTCAGGCATATACAAAGCTGTGCTCGTGTTGAGAATTTGCAGGATGAGGGCAATGTGTTATGATGCATAAATGTTGGTAAAAATGAGTTCTTGTAGGACATAAATTAAGGAGAATGTTCACACCATTTACAAGGAAAAGCTGCGCTGTTCATGCTGGTAGAAGTACCCAACTGAACGCTGTCCTGTGGGGAGGGACATCCTGCTCAATTGAGGTGAAATTCATTGGAGATAAACGAGCTGAGCATCCCGAGCTTCCCGCTGATAATTTCCATGGAAGCAGAACATGCATTCTTATTTTATTTTGTTTTACTTTTTAAAGAGGAGCGGCACAGCACCGTGTCCCTGCGCTTGGCTTGGCGAGGGCTCCTGTGGCAGTGAATTTGATGGAGGCACGAAATGTGGTGTGGTGGGGCTGGAGCAGGAGGGCAGGGTGGAGAAATCTGCTTAATCTGTGCTGTTGCTGGGACAGGAGGTCCTACACCATGTCGGGGTGGCTGAGACTCCTTGTTCCTCCTGTCTCCCCACAGCTGTGTTCTCCTGCTTCCCTTAGGTTGGAAGGGAACCACACCTCCTCCTTCCTCCTGGCTGGGGAGGTGTGGTTTGAGACAGGTTCCTGTACCCGTCCCTATGGATGGGTACAGGATGGGTACAGGATGTACCCACACTTAGGGATGGGTACAGGATGGTGGTTGTGTGTGGAACCTTCTGAAAAGCCCAGCAGACTTTGATTGTCCCACAGGCTGTGTCCGTGTAGAGCCCTGGACTGTGTTCCTGCCCTTTTTTCTCTCTCATTTCTCTTTCCTGTGCATCACATGGCTCCTGTCAGACCAAATGGCCCAACCGGGCTGTTAAAAAATCAATTTTTATCCCAACCTGCATGACTGACTTTGTTTCTATCTGCTCCTTCATGGCTGGGGAAGACATAAGAGAACTTGGGGAGGTCAGCTTTGTTGTGCACAGGACTGTTTTACCTACAGCAACATCTGTTCAACTCGATCCTGTTCAGTATTCAACAGGTCAGGAGCAGGGAGACTGAGACATGGCAGCAAATGAGTTGGGATGTGAATTTCCCACGGATTTCTGAGGTGCCCCTTCCCTCCAGCTGTCCTGGGGATGTTGACATCACCATTTCTGGAGATGCTGCTGTCTTAAATATGATTTAATGCGAAAAAACTGAGCTTAGATGTAATGTGTCTAAAAGGATCTGCCTTCCCCTGGGAGCACAGAGGTGTTGACTCTCTCTGATCACTCAGTCCTGGGCTCTCACCCATGGGTAATTATGTTCTTCCATGCATGATCCTGAAGGCCAAGTTCTGCTGGAGCAGGAGGATGTGCAGATGGGCAGTGGTCAGCCCTTCACCTCGTGTTTTGTCCAGCTTCTGCTGCGGCCACTCTGCTTTTCTGTCCCGGGAGGGTGAGAGTAGGGAAAAGAAAACCTTGATGTAACTGTCCCTCTTTTCCCCGTTTGGTAGCAGCAGTGAAATTCATGATCCGTTCCCGCTGGCGCTGAGCTACCCTTGATGGCTTCTCAGAGGAGCACTCAGGACTTTGGCTCCGCCCAAGGGGTGACACAAAGCAAAACACTTTGTACCTCAGCCCGCAGTGATCTCTGGCCTTGGAGCCGGCATGCTGTGGTGACCACCTCCCTCGAGATGCTTAAATCAGTGAGGCAGGGACACATCGTCTCTGGTCTCTCAACTTTTTCCCAGTTGCCCTCCCCCATCCCATCCCGCCGCATGTTCTGTGCGGATACCTACCACTCCCAGCCGGTAATGACTTCCACATGGGGCTGGACCTTGTGGACAAATCCCCTGTAACAATAGGAAATGTTCCTTGGTCTCTCATTGTGTCTGTCTTTGGGAAGGAGGAGAAGGCGTTGACGACAAGCCGAAGAGCTCTAATATTCCTCCCGGACAGCTGATTAATTCCATCCTCTGCATCCGCTCTGGACCATCCCGCCCCGCCCAGCGCCTTCTGCTTTTTATTGTTCTCTCCACCTGGCTCCCTCTGGCAAGGAAAGCGATGGGAGTTGGTGCCACGTGGAGCTCCAAATGGAAAACCCGAACTGCGGGAGCCTGCGCTCCCCCCGCACACCAGGCCGGTGGCTCCTGCTGGAGGAGGAGAGGCTGCACCTTCCTCACAGCCAAGTCGGAGCGCTGGAACGGAGACGCAGCATTCCTCCCCGGCACGTCTGCTCCCGCCTGGGAGAGACAAGACCCTGCCTTTTCCCACTCCTTCCCCCAGCATCAGGGCAGCTCCTCTCTTTGCAGATAGCTACAGACTCACTCTCAGACCTTCTTCCTACACATATGGGCACTTTCCTTCTTAGAAATGTCCAGGCTCCTGCTGGGATATGCCCACCCTTGCCCTGTGCTCATTCCTTGCCCTGCTCGTGTCATTTGTCCACTCAGAGGTGACATGGCCAGTGCTGTGGTGGCTCACATGAGCACAGGGTTTGCACACAACCTTGCCACAGTCGGGTCTCACCTCCAGTCCTTGCCATTCCCTCCCACCAGATTCCTGCTCCAGCCTCGCTGCTCAGCTGTGATCCGTGGAAGAGGGGCGAAAAAGGAGAGACAAGGGCATTTTGATTATGATTATGGAGTTGATTTATTAGAATAATTTTAAAACACAAAGCCATCTGTGTGCCTCTTCCCCATCCAAGATTTATAAAAGACAAAACCATTCATCTGACCCCCAGCTCTCCCTCCCTTCCTCTTCCCCCGCCTCATCCTCGCCTTCCATTCGCCTTTGTGGCTCTCTTGCCAAAACACTTGCCCATACTTAATTCTCCTCCCAGAGAGACAATGCTTTGCATTCTTGCGTTGGAAGCCAAAAAAAAAAGACAATTCTATTCTGTCTCTGCTCTGCTGAGTTGCTTTCCCAAGAGTCCGTGTTTAAAACAAAAAAAGATAAAGGAAAAGACAAGTTGGTGCTGAAAGGTGCTGGAACATCGTTGCGTGGGGGTAACTTTTTCGTTCACTCCACATATCAAACAGCCACTGGCAGGCCGTCCCCAGGCGGGGCGCGTGGGACTGCAGCCTCGTCCAAAGGGCTCACCTTTAGGGCGGAAAGACACTTTTGGACTCTGTCTCCCATCCTTCCTTTGCTCCCTGTTGAGGGCCTTGGCTCAAGCCCCAGTTTTCGAGGGTTGAGGTGTGCTGACAGATTCTCCAAGCCGGAGGAGCCGGTGGCTGAAGTCCAGAGCAGGAGGAGAGCCGAGGTCCGAGTTTCCTGGACTCGCCTTGTGACAAGCAGGAAGAGGCTCAGCCCTCCTCTTCCTCGCTGCTCTGCTTGATGTCAGTCCAGCCTCCCCGGGGCACTGACATCAGAGGAGCTGTGCTGAGACCCCTCTTTTCCAGGCCCCACCGTGACCAAGGCTTTTCACCTCTCCGTGCCTCCATCTGTTCCAGATCTGCGATGCTTTAGGCATTTCTGTGGTCACCAGAAAAACTCAACTGGCGTCATCCACTGGCAGTTGAGGACTTTTATGTCATCCTTCTCACAAGGTTGGAAGGCTGGGAGCAGATCTAGGGCTCTGGAGCTCCTGGAGCTAAAGGGAGTATTAGCATGCAGTTAAAGGAAGTTTGAAATTACCTAATGCATGTTCAGCCTTTTCTTATTTACACATCAGGGAAGCATTTTCCTCAGCTTCAGCAAATTAATTTGTAGCCAATGTCCAGCATTCAAAATCGCAGTGATGGTGGGAAAAGGTCACGGGTGATGGTGATCGCAATCCTGAACAGCACTGTTTTGACTTTGATTTTATTTGTGTGTGCTTGGGTACAAAACAAAACCTTTCTGGGGTTTGTAACTGTTCTTTTGAACTTCATCTTTCCATATAAATCTCATTTTTATGTTGTTAGTGGTTCCCATATGAGATCTGACATTTGTTATTTGATACTGGCAGAGGAGAATGAAACCTATTAGTGGAGGCTCATGGGTTCAACAGGATCCTAGGGAGAGCAGGGGTTGTGAAAAGACCTGAGGATTTAGTGTCACTGTCATCTGCTCAAGCTTTTGAATCTCTTTACTGACCCCTTTCTATCCACAGAATTGTCTGTCTTCAGTTTCCCTGGTTCCAGGTGTATATTCACTGAAGCTGATGACTTACCCACTTTGTTGGACACTAAATCACCCGAGTGCTGAGTGTCCTCCAGGACCTCTTCACAATTCCCTTACGCCTGCTTAGAAAAAATAGGCATAACCTCATGCATTTCTTTTGGAAGGAAGCAAAAAAAGAGTTTTAATAAGAGCACAAAACTACCATGGTTTGTGTGGCACCTCTTTGCACCGAGGTCCTTCTCACTCCTCTCCAGGAAAGACATCTTGTAGAGGAAAGGCATTACTCAGCTGGCCTAAAATCTATCAGAAATCCTAGGAAAGAGCTGGAAGTTTTGGTCTTCCAGGCCTGAAACCAAATAACCCTGCTTAGATCAGCCATGGTGAGGGTCCAACCTGCAGCTTTCCCAGAGCATCCACATCTGCACTGAAATACCTGGACATGAGGAGGCCTTACAGATGATCCTCCCATTTCTGGATCCCAAAATGAGACAGGACAGTGAATGGCCACATCTCATAAAACTTATTCTCAAGTCAGAATGCAAAGATCCCTGGTTGCTCCATGAATGCAGGCTGAAGAAAGGGAATTTCCATGCCGTATTCCCAACATTCTCAGCTTGTCCCTTTTGATATCCCTCAAACGTGCCGTTCATCTCCGCGTCCGGTCCAGCGCTGCTGTCTCATGGATTAAACAGCTGCCACGTCCCACCCTCGAGGCAGCTGCGCCTCAGGGCTGCCTCAGGAGCACAGGGCTCTGTGCCCCAGTGCTGGTCCCACTGTTCCAGCAGGATGCTGCTCTGTCACGGGTGCAGGTCTGGCCATAGGGATGGGACAGGACCATGCCAGGCCATCCCCTGGTCGTCCTTCACACGTAACAGTCTGGTACAGAGATGCCTTTTCTCCTCCTTTTTTTTCCTTCCCTTTTTTTTTTCTTTATTTTTCTCCTTTTTTTCCTTTTTTTTTTTTTCCTTTCCATTGGTTGTTTGGATTAAGGGGCCTTAAAGGGGCCAGACATTTTTTGTGTTCTCTCATACCCTATAAATAACCGGCACCTCTCCAGTGCTCCAACTCCACCCTTAAGTTGCAGATTCCACTGTCTAGCTGCCACCGCTCCGCATGGCCTTTCACACTCTTCCTTTCTATTTAATATGGAAATATTAGTAAAAAAACCAACCCCTTGCTGTCACCAGTGCTCCAAGAGGAGGAGGGGGGAAAGGGAGAGAGAGGTGGGAGCTGGGAGGAGGGAAGGACACAACCAGCCAAAAAGAGTATCCGAAGGAATGTTCTTCTCCCTCCCAGGTTTACAGCAATGCCTTTCCATCCAGAGTCATCTGTTTTGTTTTCCTTCTCCCTCAGCCTGAGAGTGCTGCAGCATTATCATGTAATGTTGCTTAATGGGACCGAAGGCTTCGGAGTCGCCTCACGGACCGCAAGCATAGCCCAAATTCCAGGCCAGCGATGTCTTGATGCCTGCGGTGTCTCATGAAAGCAGAGGGCTTGCAGCCCTCTGTCTGCCCCATGAATGGTTGGTTGGGGTTTTGTTTTTTCCTTTTCTCCCTTTTTTTTCCTCCCCAAGGGCAGGCCGCCACCCTGCTCGGGCAGGGATTTTGTAACCGCCGGCGTATCTGGGAGGTATGCGTGGAATCCTTTGAGTGCTTGGTCAGTCCTCTGTGGTTTCCTTTGAGCAGCTGCCCACCCTGCCAGCTCCCACCACCCCTTCCCAAGCCCCCTGACACGCAACTGGTTGCGCCATTTGTGCCAGGGTTTCACATGGCAGTCGTCTCCTCTGGATTTCTCCCTGTTCCTTCCTCCTGGCACGTTTCCTGACGCTGGTGAAGGATCAGAGGGTAGGAGCCCTGAAGACTGAAGCTGTCTTGAAGACCACAGAGCAGGCACAAATAAAAAACAAGCTCTTACTTACCAAGTGTCCCAGTTTAGGGACCGAGGCGCAAGCCCCTCTTGGTTCCAGGTGACATCAAGAATTTGAGTGAGGGAAGTGGGATACTCAAGCAGATGAATGTCTGAGTTGCTTGCTTTGAGGAGTTATTCCATCAGTATTTCATCTCTTGCGGGATTTTTTTTTTTTCCTGAGCAGCTATCTCTGTGACAGGGAACTCTTATGATTCCCATTTGGGGAAGGGAGAGATGAAGCACACAGCCCTGGAGGGAAAAGTTGGCTTGAACCTTGCTCTTTGCTGGGCTTTCCAGTCTGGTTGGTGCCCAGGGGCTGGGGTGGTTGGCTCTGAGCTCTCGTGGTGGCTCTGCAGGACCTGTGCTGCTGGGTTGTGCTGGCTGTGATTTTGGTCAGGGTAGTTGAGACTAAGTGGGTGGCACCTGGACCTGTGGGATGGCATCTCATGGTCCTCCATCCCCTGCCATGGGCAGGGACACCTTCCACTATCCCAAGTGGCCCCATCCAGCCTGGCCTTGGACACTTCCAGGGATCCAGAGGTTTTCTCCTCCCCACCCACCACATCCTCGTGCAGATGCACTGTCCCCATCACCTCCCTGAGGGCCACCAGCCGTCTGGTCACCCAGCCCTGCCAGCTGCAGGGGACAGCCACCTGCACATGCTACCATGTGATGACCTGAGTGATGACTTTTTTTTTAAATTAACCTTGCGTTCCTTCCCTGTCCTTCTTTTCTACTTCCATCCCCAAAGCACGGCAGAAAGCATCAGCCACTGCTCGATGGTTTGCACAGCAGGGTGGCATCAGCTCCTTTCCTTTGGGATGGTGCTTTTGAGCCATTTTTTAGGGCCTGTTTTCATTAAAAGTAACTTTTCAAAATGGTTAAGTAATAATTTGCTAAATCAGGCCCTGAGCTGCTCAGTTTAACAAATTGTTATTGATTTTTATGAAGAATACATGCAAAGGGAATGGAAAATGGCCAGGTTGGAGCAGGCTGGATGTTAATTCCAGTTCAGTGTCACCACCAGCTCCATGGTCATGATTTAGTCATGTCCTCCTTTGCATGTTAATTAAACTGTTGGGTCAGTAAGTGTTACAAGTACAGACTTGGATACTGTTTGTTTTTTTGCTTCTGCAGTGTTGCTTTTGCAACATTTGTTTAGTTTTCATTCAATGCATAAAATATGGAGGGAACAAAAAGCTCATGCACATGGTATCATGTAATTAGACAAGCAACCAGATGTTAATTAATATATGAATATCGTTTTTATTTCCAATCGTCTGGCTGTGGTTTGAGCAAACCTATGTCCCCCAGCTGTTGCTACACGAGACACAGCCAGAGCAAAAACAGAGCTCGAGTTCAGCTGCTGTGTTCCCAGAGCACAGCCCTTGCCGCAGCTGAAAGAGGAGATGCTGGGGGGATGTGCTGTCCCCAGACATGACACAGCAGTGTGACATTCTCCTGCTATCCAGTGGAGGGCAACAGGGGACACGCTCCCAGCTGTCCCCTCCAGCCTCTTTGGGGACCCAGTGGTGCCCTGGACTTTCCTCCTGGATGCCACAGTCTGGTGGGATTTCAGCTTCTGGACAGTGGTGATTTAAACACCACCTATGTGGCTCAGGGAGGAGTCCCTGGAGCTTTCCAAAATTCAGCCCCGAGCAGCTGTCCCCACTTGGTCCCACTTTGAAGAGGTTGGAGTGGAGACTCTGTGATTTTATGGTGAGGCAGGTAGTGGGCCACCACACTGAGCCTTTTCCTGTCAAAAGATGTGATTCTTCCTAATTTCACCTGGACGATCCTTTTTAAAAGATCCAAGAGCTTCCTTTCCTTTCCCCCAGTTCTCCTGTGATTTTGCTAAGACCAGCCAGTGCATCCAGGAATTCCTCCTTCTCCTCCTTTGTTTCTGTCTGGAGAAGTTCCCACTAACAAAAGAACTATTTTATGTCCATCTTTAACTCAATTTGCATTTTTAAATATTAAAATCCATTCAATTTCATTTCTATAGCCCTCGAGTTATTTTAATTTCTTTTGACTGATCCTCTGGTGCCCTAATAATGCACCACTTCATCGGTGCTAAAATCACTGCTGTATTTCCAGTGAGAAATAAGATTGATTACAAGGCTGATCATTGAGGATCTCTGGTAGTGATAACTCAGTTCTCATCACTCTCTTCTCAGCAATGCCTGTTTTTATCTGTCCGTACTTAGTCCCTTACCTGCTGTATAATTCTGCTAATTCCCATCTTTTCAAGCTTGCCTAATAATTACCTGTGTCACATCATGGTGCCTCTGGATACCCAGATAAATTAGATTGTACCACAGTTCTCCTGCCTAGGGAATGAACTGTCTCACTGAAGAAATGCATCAGGTTCATCTCACACAATTTACTAAACCTGGGGTTGCAGTTTATTCTCCTTGCCCTCATCTCATTAAAAGACAAAAAAAAAAAAAAAAGGAGAAAAAAAAGGAAAAAAAAAGGAAAAAAAAGGCTCTATAATGAGATAAATTTCTTTCTCAAAGCTACACCTGTGCCTTGAATATCAGCAAGGAAGGCTGAGTTATCCAACCTCTTTGCCCATCACGTGACCATGGATGCGTTGACTTTCTCCAGGCATCCCATCTCCTGCTAAGCCAAGATGAAAGCTTGTGACTTTCTCCAAATTGTCTGCAAACTCCCTGACACTCTTTCACTTTTCTGCTTTTCCTTCCCTCCTCCCTCCCTCCCTCCCAGTAGCTGGCACGAGGAGAATAACAGTGGAATCACCCACATTGCTGTGGTCTGAGCAGGTTTCTCTCATATTATATCTAAATAAATATTAATAAGAAAAATGGAATAAGAGCTCATTGACAAATTCGGCAAATATTTGCTTCTGCCTTCCCTTTCCAGCCACCTGGCTCCCACAGGAAAGTTTTGCCCTTTCTCAGACCAGTGCATTCAGGAAGTAAACACTCGGTTTATTTTCTTGGGAAGAGGAGGAAAATGAAAATAACATTATGGGACCTGAAGCCCACCTCTCACATTTTGGGTGGCTGGAAACAACTGCTCCCATGAGCCATGGCTTTTATTTGTGCCTTTCAGTGACAAGTTGTGACAGAAGTGGCCAGGATGGCATTGAATGGTGCCCATGGGCCCACCTGAATGACCTGGAGTGCTTTTCTACACCTGTGGAGAAACTGTGTGTTTAAAAAGAATTAAGAGACTGAGTCTTCAAGCTGATCACTGCACTTGAAAAATTGGAACAGCGGCGATGGGCGGAAGGAATGAAGAGAAGGCAAAGCAAGGATTGTTTTGGGCAGGGGCACTCAGTTCTCTGGTGCAGTTGGCAAGGTGGCGATTGGTCAAAGCTTGGATTCAATGATCTTGGAGGTCTCTTCCAGCTGTTATGAGTCCATGATCCTGGCTTGGCACCTGGCCATGGCCACATGGCATCCCAGCCCCCTGCAGCTCCTCCAGCCCAGCCTTGGCTGCTCCCCACCATGGCTTTCACTCCAGGTGCTTGCTGGGCAGAGA
This sequence comes from Origma solitaria, assembly GCA_013397895.1. Taxonomy (NCBI): domain Eukaryota; kingdom Metazoa; phylum Chordata; class Aves; order Passeriformes; family Acanthizidae; genus Origma; species Origma solitaria. The sequence continues at coordinate 223,612 of VZRL01004997.1, read as the reverse complement.
GTGGGCAAAAATTGCTCCTGGAATACCATGCGGTGGCATTCCTCAGTCCTCCAAGGATGGAGCAGTGCCTCCCATCATTCTCTTAACCAGACTAATTATTCATTACAAAGGAGGTTGAAGGAATCTGGGGTGGAAACTACTCCCCAGGCCAGCTAACTCACACCTCAGCACCCCAGGCTTCTTTCAAGGCACAGCACATGCTGGAGAGACCAGACCTGCTGCTGGGAGGCTCCAGGAGTGGGGGCAAGGCTGGTTTATCCATATGTGTCAGTGGAATTATGTATATATATATATACACACACACACACACACACATACATATATGTATATATATGTGTATATATATATGTGTGTGTGTGCCTGTGTATGTGTATAAAAAGTGCATGTGTTTCTGCATGTGTGTGTGTATTTTACTATGTTAAGCTATAAACTGTATGGGTTAGGTATGAATTAGAACCTTATAAAATGTGTTTACTCATTCTGTGTAACTCAAAGCAGGGATTAAACAGTAGGAAAAACTGACCGGGAGAATTTTCCAAGCAAAAAAAGTTTTACAGCTCTCATTGTGAAGTGCAGAGAGAGGACTTTCTATTTTTTTTTTTTTT
>VZRL01004997.1:203661-222988 GCA_013397895.1 Origma solitaria | reverse complement strand
TTTTTTTTTTGTGTTTAGGATTTTTTCAGGGCAAGTATTTTCTGTTTGAATTTTTATGGTTATTCGAGAAAAGGAGGGTGAGGGGGGCTGCTGAAGAGGAAGGAGGAATGGAGGAATAGCAGGAGAGCATTCTGGCAGCAGAATTCACCCCAGGCACCTGAGCCCCATATTCCTCCTCTCCATCTCTTGTGACAATGTACTTTCTGTGCCAGTGGCATCCAGGAGGGCCTCCCCACGGCATGCTGTGCTCTAAACAGGCCCTGCTTTTCTCATCTCCTTGAAGGCATCTTTTATAGGGGAAACAGAGTCACATAATGCTGCCGAATGCAAAGGGAATGGGTGTGGGAAAGGAGCAGTGGAAGCAGAAGCAGGAGCGAGATGAGGCTCTCAGTGAGTGAGCATCTCAGAGAGGGGGAGAAGAGAGAGAGGGGCAGCAAATGGGGTGGATTGAAGTCTTACAGACTGTTTGCCCTCCTTCTCATAACGAACGTCTGGACAAAGCACAAGGGAATAATCTCACCATTATCAAGTGAGTCATCCTAGGTCAGTTGAGTGGTGTTTGATAAAGAGTGAGGTGTCTTGCAGCATGGAACCATTTAATTTCTTATTTCCTTCTCTTCTTTGATACAACTTTGGTTCTGCACCCTCTGTTTGGTCTCTTCTACCTTCTAGCTCTTGCTGCCTTGGTGAATCATCCCTGTGTCCAGGACTGGTGATCCTTGCGTAGCTAACAGAGCCTGACTCACTCTCCTCTACATGTTATTTCCACAGAAGGTTGGGTTTGGGTTGTTGGGGTTTGGGTTAGGTTTTTTTTTTTTCCACTTCACTTTATGAACATTTTCTAGGGGACTGGGGAAAAGGAGGGGAGAAGAGAGACCTGAGAGGGTTCATTGTTTGGGTAATTTTCCCTACTGCTAAATGTCAACATCCTGATTCTTTGGATATGGAGTAGCAGGGCTTCTATTTCAGGCTTTGCAAGGGATGGGAGAGACTCATCTTATCTCTCTAACATGGCCCAAGTGATGTTTGGGTTCTATTTAGGGATTCGAAGAAAAGAGGGAAGTGATAACCTCACTGTATGAGCTCCGGGTTGGGTACCTGGCCCTGGCTTCCCTCGTCAGCACCGATCCTGGAACAGCCCTGGAATCCATGCACCACTTGGCTTAATCCTGCCCTGCTCAGCCTGGGAATCTGTCTTTTGTCATCGGAGTGGTCAGATGTTGCACAGTTGCTGGCGATGACACGTCTCCAACGAGCCATCCTGAGGGATCAGTGATCCTGGGGGTGGGAAGTGTGCCCAGAGACCTCACTTTGCCAAGGACATCTAGGAGTCAAAGGGCTGTTCCCACCACACAGTGCCTTTGCTGCCACGGGTTCCCAGGGCACATCGTCCATCAGATCTGGCTACGAACATCTCCTTTCTCCTGTGGATGGACAGGACTGATCTGCCATTCTTTCTGGGGTGGCTTAAAATTGTCAGCAGAAGGCATTCGGTGATGCCAGCATCCTGCTGTGTGCCAATGGCAGGTGTCCTCAGTGCCTGGAGTTTGCAGGCTTGTAAGAAAAGGTTAATAGCCCTTTAGAGATGAAAATCAGCCATTAGTGGTCAGAGAGCTGGGTTGGGCCTCTGGGTTATACCTTCAGATTTGCCTTTTCCCTGCCACCCTGGAAAAGTAATTTGCTTTCTCTGCACCCCTGCTCCTTTGCCTGCTGTCTTCATCCTGTGACACAGGTGTGTCACGACAGAGCTCATGTCTCGACTCAGGGGTGTAAATAACACTGCTAGAGCTATTAACATGGAGTGCTCCAAAGTCTCTGCGTGTTAGACACGAGTTTGGTCCTCCAGGAAACGAAATCAGCTTAATTAAAAAAAATCAGAGATTGTATTCTGTCCTTGTGAACAGCAGGACTGCAGTGGGGTGGGAGATCCTGGCTCACCTTGCAGTCTTAGTGGAAAAGGTGGAGGGATTGCTGAGATGATGATGGTGTTGAAGTAGACTCCTCACAAACAAGAGATTCCCAGCTCTTTCCTCTTTTCTTGTGCCTTCTAATGGATCAAAACTGTGAAGAAAAATGTTAACTTCATTATTGGAAAATCACTAAGTGGATGATTCATGAGCTGTGTTAAGAAAAGCTGTTGCGATGTACTCTGATAATTCGAGTAATCGCTTGTTCAAGAACTGATGTCAACTCTTGAATATGTTAGTCCTCACCAAGTGGGTCTCTTCTAGCTTCTGAGTTGGGTCCGATAATTGCTTATTTTTTCAGTTTTTATCTTGGTATCACCTTGGGCTTCTCTTGTGATGCCTGCTTGAATAAATGGAGAATTATGGGAGAGGCACAGCCGAATGAAAGGCTTTCTCCTCTGAGTCTGAGGTAACAACGTATCTACAAAAATATTCAGAACTCGCTGTGTTTGCACAAGTTTTAACCTCGGTCCTGCAAGCATGTACATTAGTTTATCTGGCACACGAGTGTAATGGAACAACTCACATGAGTAAAGCTAAACATGTGTAAATGTTTGCAAGATACGGGTCAATAATTCTTTGGAAACCATAGCAAACCAAGCCTCTATTTTCTTACACAGTGCTGTTCTCCAGTTTGCCTCAGACAAGTGATCAAGAATATCTGTAATAATCATTATGGTGTCGTTGTTCCAAAGAGCTCACAGCCAGGATGCAGAAACTCAACAAGTGTAAATTGTTATTGTTCCGTTGACTTCAAGGGAGCTACAGGAGATTTTATGAGCTGAGGATCTGCCCCTCCATTCTCAAATGTCCAAAACTGCAGAGCAGGGCCAAATAGGAGGTCTGCTTCCATGCAGGTTCCTCCATAAGGACCAATTTTTAAAGTCTTTGTTGGATAACAGCCTGCAGGCTTGGCTGGAGTTGGGTTTGCTGAACGCTTCAGAATGTACTGGTCCAAAGTCTTATCACTAATTCATCAGCATCTCTGCCCATGACCTCTATTTAGAATAAATGGGGCCAAAAATATTTAAATATTTAAAATATTTAAAGAAGATTTTCTTTAAATTTGTTGCCATTACAGGCAGTGGTTTGGTCCACTTTCCAGGACTGGGCTGTGAAGTGTCAGAAGGGACTGGGAACAGGGTCAGGCAATATAGAAGTGGCAATGTAGAAGCCCCAAAATTCCCAAGCCCCAAAATTCCCAAGTGCAAGGAGGTGTGAAGCACAGACCAGTTGATGGCTTTTCACCATAGCTTTACATGAAGTTGATTTGACAAATTACCCAAGATAATTATGGTTTTAGCAATTAATTGCACACTGAAATTCATTCCAGGAATTGTTCCTTTCCCTTCCTGCCAGTCTGGTATTTCAATATTTGCGACCTTTCTGTAGGAAGCTTCTCAGGATTTGTCCTCAGATGTGGCTCATGGTGAAAGCTGCTCCCCTTCAAATTTAGCCATCCTAATCCCAGCAGAAGATGGAACCTCCCAACCCTCTGGACTGGGGGAGCTCAGGTCCTTGGTGCAGTGTTTGCATCCAAAATTTGGGAGCCATTTTCAGATAGTAGCTCGTTCCCCTGGGAGCTGCAAGAGTGCCTTATTGCATTTAAGGAGACCCAGGTTGTGATGCAGGTTTTGTTGCCATCTCTGCAGCGTCTGACACATCAGTTTATCTTGAGAAGAGCGGCTCTGGGGTGGAGCAGGGCTGGTGGGATTCCTGGTGATTTAAGGCTCCATGCAGTCCCTGGATCTGCTGCAGGCAGCGAGCTATGGGCCTTGGGGACCACCAAGAGGTCTGGACCATTGGTCTATTGTTAGAAATCTCTGATTTTAAAGGCGCTAAATACGAAAGGACAGCAAGAATGAGGATGGGAACAAGATCTGTGGTGATTAGAGTGAGAACTCGCTCGGTGGTGATGGACAAAATCTTCTGCCAGACAAGAAGGATCTGAGGACAAAGCTTTGCTTCGTGCCTGCACAACTTCCAGCGCAAATGGGTTCCCACTTTGCCTTGAAATCAAGTAATTATTTTAACACGCTTCAGAGCCTGAGACAAACTCCCAGGGAATAGAGACATTCACTTGGACTCTCCACCGTGCTAATGTGAATACGTGGCTTTGAGATTGGAACTGGCTCATGCCTGGATGTCTCCGAGCGTAGCAGAGTCAGCTCGTGTCTGGCTGGGGCTGACCCTTAGCAGCCCAGTGAACCTTGAGAAATCCTGGAGGGCTCACAGCACAGAATGAAACGCTTTAATTCTCCCTCTCCTCCAGCAGCACACCGCCTTGGGGGATGCGTTTTTACGTGAGTTGAAGCTTTTTTCCTGAGGTCTTAGATATTGACTGTGAAAGACCTGTGATAAACAGTCTGTGGAGAGCTCAGATGAAGGAGCAGTGAGTCCTGCTGATGACCCTGAGAGAAGAATAGACTCATGATTAACTATGTGCATCATAGAACGTTGCAGCTCATCCAAATTAAGACCTCTTCCTGTTTGACTCAGCACTCTTGATAAGAAGAGCTCATCCCTCAGTTCCACATACAAGTTTCAGCCCTGAAGGGCACCAGTGAAGGCATTTAAGGGAATTCTGTGACACTTGAATGCAACTTTTGCTCTTAGCTCAGCTAAAACCTTGCTCCTTATATATAGCCATCTACAAATGATGCCTTCTATCAGCAGAGGACCTGGAGATGGAAACCTAGAGGAGACAGAAACCTAGAGGAGATGGAAACCTAGAGGAGATGGAGGCCCAGAGGAGATGGAGGCCCAGAGAAGAGCTCTTCATCATTATTAATATGTCTGGTAGCATACACACATAGGAAGCAAATCCCCCTGAAATTCATAGTTTTAAAAAGGTGAAGCTGTTCAGGGAACTGCGATTTGCACCTTTGTACAAGATGGGGAGTGAAGCACAAGCTGTGCCCAAAGTTGCAGTGTAATCATTGGCTTTTCTGCCTCCACCTAGACAGCCTGGGCCCAGCCAGAGGGATTCCTGACGGATGTGTCTTTGAGAAAAGCCATGACAAAGAAATTATTTCTGAAGCTACAGGGTTTTGGGGCATGGGACTTAGGCTCCTGTCTAACATGAGAGGCTGATGTGCATGGATGCTCCCAGAATGTGGGCAGAAAATTTTTAGTAATAACCGGGCTTTTTTAGTTCTTTTATAATCTGGCAAGCCATGTAGGGAAGGAGGTTTTGACATCATTCCACCAGGATCAGTAGGGATGGTTTGCTTTTAATGATCTAGGCAGCGAGACAGACCATCTGCTGATGTAAATCGGAACAGCTCCGTTGCCTGAAGTTATGTTACACTAATTTAAATCAGCCCATCATTTCCAAGACAAACGAACCACCTTTCACTGCCTTCCCCCACCGAGTGCCAGATCCAAAGCACAATAAACCCAGGTACAACCTCATGGTGGAGGAACCCACCTGCAAACCTGTGCTCCCCATCCACTCATCCAAAAACCCAGCCCAAACCTTCTGCTCACAGCCTTGCTCTGAACCTCCCCTCCTCGGAGTCAAAGCCCCAGGGGAAGAGGAGGGTGAGGCAAGGACCCCCAAAAGGTGACCGACTTGGAGGGCGAGGCATGCCATTTGTTTCCTCATTTCAGGAACCAAAATCTGGCAAGGGGAAGTGGAGTAAGGTCTCTTTTTCCATCTGCTGCGCTGGCGTTGCTCTGGAGGTCACTGCTGGGGACCGAGGTCCTCACTGGGCCCCATCTGCCTTCTCTGGGCTCCCTCATTTATGCCCACTTGGGCCTCTGACATTCTACTCTGTTTTTCTTTCCTTGAAAATGGATCGGGAATTGGGAGCCGCTGCGCAGGAACGCGCCTGTTCCCCATTACAGCTCCACCGGGGCTGTAACACGATCGTGCCTGCTCCATACCCACACAGATATTTATTTATCCATACAGCCTTTCTCCTTGTTTTCATTAAGTTAGGCAGAAAAGGTTAATCTTTCTTCTGCTAAAGCTTCAAAACCAACCAAACTAAATAAAATATGATTTCTTTCATTTCTTTTTTAAAGGACACTCTCTCTCTCTCCTTTTTCCCCCCCCTTAAGTACCAGAATGAGGTCACAGTCAGAGATGCCACAAGAGTAAATTGAAAACAGGTTGAAAAAAAGCAAGAGGGAGAAAGACAGGGAGAGAAAACCACAATCAAGAGAAAGCGCCTGGTAACGTTGCAGGGTTGGTTTCATCCAGCCCAGTAAAGAAGCTGTCAAGACAGAGACATTGGTGCCTTCCTACTTTCCCCTTTGTGCTCTTTCTAGGAATCATGAAGGTGAATGGCAGCAGGGAGGTCTCCTCTCATCTTAATTTCCACTTTGGTTTGCAGCGCCTGGGTTTTCTCCGTGCTGCTCTTGGCACGGGGACGTGGGCTGAAGGTGTGGGAACGCCTGCGAGGGTCCCAGAGCTTCCTTTTGCTCCTCGAGCCTCCTGGAGCCTCCTGGCCTGGCTCTCTTGTTTAGTCTGGTGGAACTCAGCGCCGTGGCTCGCGTTGTCCTCGCTGGGATGGTTGGTAGGTGATTCATCCAGCCTGCTGTCCGCAACTGCTGGGCGCTGGCACGGCCGCAGTGGAAGGACTGAGGCACGCTGAGGCTGTTGGATGCCGTGTACGAGCGGTCTGAGCCTGCTCCCAGCCATTTTCATTCCTCAGCCCCAGTTCCTGCCCATCTGAGCCTCCTGCCATGGGAAATGTGCTCGCTGGAGAGCACGCTGCCAGCGCAGCCTTGCAGACAGGCAGCTGAGCTGGGGGTCTCCTCCTCCTGCTCCTCCTCCTCCAGAGATGGAGTTAAGTTCTCAGGGGCTATCCCAGAGTGTCACCAGTGGGTTGACCCCTGGCCATGCCTGCTGCAGCCAGGAGAAGTTGGCAAAGCTTCCCAGAGTGGGGCTGACCCCTCTGTGAGCTCCAAGTGTGCTGTTGTTTTCTTCTGTTTTCAGGAGAGCCACACCACCAGAGCCAGGCTACAAGATGTTTAGAACACCAAAAAGAGGAGATTTTCCAAACTCCACAGCTGTGCCTGTGGATGAGGATGAGGCAGTAGCAAGGGGTTGCATTGGAGAGGGAAGAGAAATGCCACCTGGAGGGACCTGTGTCTTCCTGACAGTTATTAGTAGAGCAGAGATGGATTTTCAAAAGCTGCCTGGGGAAGTGGATGGTTTGGAGCAGATCAGTCCTGGGAAGGCATGGAAATGAGGGGGAAGAAAGCCTTGCAGGGATATTAATTCCTTATACCTAGGGGTGTCAGCATCCCATTGCTGAGCACAGTTGCCCCATAATTTGTGATCAGCAAGTGACATTTTTTGCTCTGTGCACAGCATTTCCCATAGTGATATTGAGCTCTGCTCTGGGTTTTTTACTACTGAGAAGTGAACACAGGTGAGGCATCCTCAGAGGAGCCAGTTATTTGTCCTTGATATCTGTAACAGCTTATTGCTTTATTTAGTGTGACATCAATTATTTATTACTATTAATGAAGGACACAGATGTCTGTCTGGTCAATAAAATATCTCCTACTCCACAGAGATGATCTACTTAGCTATCATTTACTCTGCAGAGAACCTTTGGATTCTTTCTGAAATTTAATAACGCGAGCAAAGATACTCATGCAATCTAGAAGGTTTGTGCTTTGGGGCTGCTTTGGGAGACTGAAATCCTTCTTTATATTTGCTGGCAGGGTGTGTGAGAATACAAGTCCAGACGGGAAAAAGAAGCCCCTTTGCTTTCCATCACAAGCTACTTATCCATGTAATCCCTTTTATAAAGTGATCAAACTCCTTCTTAAAAGATGGTTGGGTTATTTGCCCTTCGCAGGAGGAGACCAACCATTTATCCACGTCAAATTTACTTCCTCTTGCCATTACTGCCCATTAGCCCAGCTATTTCTTTTCCATCTGAGTGCCTGCCCTGCTGATGTGTTCACAGTCGTGTGTCTCTATTTGGCCTTTTTTTCCTGCTTTTATTGGTAAATTTGGGCTTTTTCTTCTTTCCCTGTGAAGTCTTCTCTCCTGCTTTCCCTGTGCCTTGGTTTTGAGCACAGCTGAGTGACGCTGTGCACTGAGTTCTCACACGGCCTCGTGCAGTTGGGTCAGTGTTCCCCTGCTGCTACACGATCCCAGGATCACTTTTTCTTGGCAGGGTGACATTACTGGTCAATTGAGTGGCCCAAGTGTCCAGAGCCAGGCTGGACAGGGCTTGGAGAAACCTGATCTAGTGGAAGGTCCCTGCCTGTGGTTGGGAGGGGAGATGAAAGGAGGTGACCTTTAATGTCCCTTCCAACCCAAACCATCCTGTGATTCTGTGATAATTGTCTCACCATTCCAGCAAAAGCAGCTGTTGCCTTAGCTGCATTCCATTGACGAGGTCCCAGTCTAAGTCTAGGGAATAACTTGTTTTCAGCTCCTAAAGAATTGTTCGGAAATGTCATTCCAGCTGCTCTCAGAGCACTGTGGACTGAAGAGTCTCTGCCTTCTCTTGTGTGAGATGAACAAATACAGTCTCTGTGTGCTCTGCTTTGCCCAGGGGAGAACACGGAGTAGCAGCTCCCTGTGCTGGCTGCAGATTGACAGCTCTGGGTAGTTGGCTTGTCCCCAGGGTGTCCCTTCCCTGTCTTTGCTCCATGGTCCGTGCAGTCTGGCACCACCAGTGATCTCACTGCTGCTTATACAGGTACAAAAAGACTCCCAGCCTTGGGCCTGAGGTCCCAGCATCTTTGTTAGCATCTATTTTGCTGTTTTCATAACAACCTCTTTGCTTTGATTTTGTTATAGCAGAGCTGACGAGAGGGAAGAATTCCCCAGAGGTTCAGGATTGAGCAAAAAACACCCTCTTGCTTTGTGGATTTTATTGCAAGAGTTTTGGCTCAAAACAAGTGGAGACACTCTTGGCAGACCCCGAGAGCTTTGTTTCCTCCTGTGCAGGAGGACAGAAGTGCACTCCACGGCCTGGACAGGTCTGATCCATGGCAAACCAGACCATTGTGGGAGGCAGCTCCTGCTGAGTGTCAGAGCAGTGCTCTCTGCCAGCCTGTTCCTCAAAACTACCTGGAAAGACCATGGAAGACGAACTTCCAGAAGTTAGTGGGTGACTTAGAGAGAGTTAGCTGTGCGATTTTAATCATAGAATGGTCTGTGTTGGGAAGAACCTGAAGGATCATCTCATTCCAACCCCCCTGCCATGGGCAGGGACAGCTTCCACTAGACCAGGTTGCTCCAAGCCCTGTCCAACCTGGCCTTAATACAGTCTTTGATGCAGTGGTTGCACATGACATTTTCCATCTCATTTCCAGTCTCCTGCATATCTGCTTCCACCCTCTCCCTGTCTCATCCCATCCCTTCTCTTGTGCTCCCTGGCACAGATGTCCTGGCTGATGCTCCTACCCGGGGACTGCCCAGTCCGAATCTCCCCTTGGCCTTGCCCAGCTCCCATCACAGCTCTCTGCCCAGCTGTGCTCTTCCTAGCCCTCAGCAGCTGCTTACAGGAAGGTGTGAGATCCCACAGCATTCATCCATGGGATGATCTGTCCCCTCGTGAAGCTTCTTCCTGGTCAGAAGGGAGGTTACTTGAAGTTGGAAGAGCCTTAAAACCCTTTGCTCTACTTCAACAGCACATTCTGGTCCTGCTTCTTTGTTGGTGATTCACCAGGTTTGTAAGTCACAGCAGAGTCTGTTCTCAGTGGCTCCTGGTGACAGGGAGTTCCCCAGTCCAGCCCAACATCGTAGGAAAAGGGACAGAAATTAAAGTTGGAAACGAGCAATAGGGGTTTGTTAGTTTGCTTAAACCATAAACCCAGAGCTGAGGGACTTGCTCGAGGCTGGGCAGTGCTCGTGACTTCCAGGCAGGGATTTTCCTGCTGCCAACCCAACCTGCCTGTGGAGTTGTCTTGGGATTTGGGATGGACCCGGGGCTGGGAGCGGGCTTGAGCTACAGAGGCCGGTGACAGAGCTGCCTGAAAAAGTTTGGAAAGAACAAGTCGTGCTGGGAGCATTAAAATGAATAATTAAGGCTTGGATTCCTTCAGGGAGGAAAAGAATTTATTGCTGCTCTTTTCTCTAGCCAAGGGGGACATTTGTTACTGAGTTGTGTATTTTGAGACAAGATGCAAATGTGGTTTAGGGGGCTGGGGACAAGGGGATTTTTTTGTTTCTACCTGGATAATCCAGCTTCACAGTGGGATGGTTATACCACTGGGCTGTTCCTTAGGGTCTGTACCAAGAACCTGGGCTGGTGCTTCATTTCAGTAGCCCTCAGTCACTTTTCCTTTTAGAAAAATCAAGTGCTGAAGAGGGAGTTCTCCTCCTTCCTCTGCTGCGATGTCTTGACATTTCCACATGCACAAGGTGCCTGGCACAGCAATCTGGGCCCAGCTTGGCTTACACCAGCATAACTCTATCATCTATAGCAGCCCTTGCCTCAATTCCCATCCCTGGGAATGGGGCACAGCCTGGGCCGCTGCTCTGTCTTATTTTTTTCCATGGTACCTTGGGCTTTCAGTTCCACCAGTGTGAAATGGAAATTAAATGCAATGAGCTCTAACCAATAGACAGGCTGCCCACTGCGAGGAGACAGGCTGCACAGTAGTGGATAGCCATGCCCAAAAACCTTAATAAATGGAGCGTTTTCAGTTTCAACTGGGTCATGATCTAAGTGTTTAATAGGCTTTATAAACCAGAAGACCAAAAAGAAAGGTTTTTCAGTATCTTTAATTAGTGTTTTTTTTCTCTGAATGCTTATAAAGAGGCAAGTGTTCTTCAGCACAACTGAAGGAGCTCCACTCAGAGCTCCAGGAGCTGGCAGAGTGCAGATGAAAGGGAATGCAAAGCTACTGACTGTCATTGAATTAAAAAAAAAAAAAATTCATCACATTGGGAGCAATTCCATCCAAGCACTAAAAATGTCTCTTTTTCTGTTAATCCAACATAGCAGAAACACATTTTGCTGTGACAGGTAATTTTTGGAAAAGGTCCTATGTACAGATGTTCCTACAGTGATTTTTTTAAACGGTCAGCAGTAATTTTGCACCTGTATTGATGTCCTGGTCTCACTCCTCTCTTTGCTCTGCAGGAGAATCCTTGAGCTTTGCGGATGATTTGCTCTCTGGCCTCGCAACCTCCTGTGTGGCAGCGGGTCGGAGCCACGGAGATGTCCCTGAAACCAGCCTCTATTCGGTCATTTTCAAGTGCCTGGAACCAGATGGTCTGTACAAGTAAGGAGAGATGTGTGGGGAGCTGCTGGGGGCAAGGAGGGATCTCCAGTGCTGTTATTTAATTGTTATTTATTACCCTTTTGGTCAGCACTGTGTTGCACCTGACACGGGGCAAATGGTCAGACTCTTGCTGTTGATTTGGGTGTTACACTCAGCTGGTGAAATGGAAAACCAGTGTCTGCCAGGGCAGCGCTGGAGGCACTGGGAATCAGTGGGAGACTCCAGGATAACTCCCATTTTCAGTATTCTGGGTTCCCAGGTCCACGCCTGGTGGACAGGGTTGTCTCTCATCGATGACCTGAGCTGATGTGGTCAGGTTGGAGAAGTTGCCAAGTGCCTGGCAGGGTGGAATCGATGTCAAAAGCGTGACAGGTGTTTCTGTAAGTTGCTGTTCTCTTAGTAGGACATACAGCAAATCAGAGAGACACCAAATCCCTCTGCCCCCCCCCCAGACGTTGTGGACACTTGACTCTGCTGAGATACTTTTCGGGGGTTGGATTTTCTGTTTGAATCCTGTGGAGTAATTAGTTTCCAGAGCAAAGGGATAATGTCAAGATGTGAATTTTAACTTCTCCTTTAGTATCATTTGGACAGGGTCTGGGCTTTCCAGCCTGGCTCTTTAGCCAAGGCATCCTCTGTCTTGAGAGGGATATCAGCAGTCAGATCAGTAAGAGAGGAAAAATAGAGCAAAGAGACAAGGAGACAGAGGAGAGACAGAGTAAGCAAGAGAGAAACACCCAGGGCTTAATGTCAGAGCGACTGCAATAATTAAAACACATTTTGTAGTGAGTAATGAAACTTTTTATGGGACCACAAAAGCATTTAAAGTGAGAGCTGGCAAATAGTCTGTCAGCGAGAACTTTTTAAGACCTTGATTAATACTTTCCCTCCACCGCCCCCCAGTTAAGTATGTTGACAGCCTCCAAAGCCTTTATTGCACATCCCTGGAGCAGGGCTGTCTCCAGGACTGGGCTCCAAGAGATACCCCTTGCCATTTAACAATATCAGACATTTTCTTGTTAAATACCTATAATGCATAAATATAATTATTAATATCTCTGGGAACTGGGCTGCTCTGAAAAGGTGCCAGGGAGGGGCCGGAGCAAGCGCAGAGCTCACTAATAACCTGGTGCCCATAAAATTGTCCCGTTGTGAGCTCTCAGCTCCCACTGCCAGGGGCACTGGGAGAGGGAAGAGCCACTGGGTTTGATGGAAGTTGCTGCCGTGGTGAGCACACAGAGCTGGGAGCCAGCAGGTCTGCCTCTTGGGCAGCCTGGGCTGCCAAGTCATCCTCCCCATCTGCCAGGCAGGGGTAATTGCACTCACCCGTCGCCCTAGGGGCTCTTGTGATCTAATTCCTGGTGTCTGCAAAGAACTGGGAGAGCCTTGGGTGGAAGGCAGAGGGCTTTGTCCAGGGTTTTGCCATCCCTGTGGTCAAAGCCAGGCTTCTGCTCCCCAGTCTCAGGGCACGCTGCCATGGAGGTGGCTCCTGCTCTGTGGGTGTCCCCAGGCAAGGGACAGCAGCTTTTGTGGGGAGCCACGGCTGCAGGCAGCCAGCAGGCAGCAGTGCCCTGGCACCAGGGAGCTCTGGAGCTCATCCTGTGTGGGGACAGGCCCCGGGGTGACACACAGTGCTGGCTCTGTCCCACAGCTAATGCTCAGCAGGGCTGGGCTCGCCGCTCGCAGGGCGGTGCACAATGGACAGACACATGTTGGTGTGGGCACCCGTGGGGCATGGACCCACACTCCTGGGCATCCCAAAAACACATGTGGGCACAGCACAGCCTCCCCTCCTCGCTGGCTGCTGCTGCCTGCCCCAGCATGTGGCATGGGCTGACAATGCTCCACGCTGGCATCGCTGCTGTCTGCCCCACACACCCACATTTGCTCCAACCTGGGCCCTCCCCAGCGTGTTTACTGAGCATTCTCAGATGCACAGACACCCCCATTAAATATTCCTCTGCTCAGATGTCCACATGGTTGCAACACAGCGTGAAGAAAGCCAGAGCAGTGAAATGTGAGGCTAACACTGCTCTGCGCCCGCACAGACAGAACAACAACACAAACACGGGCACGGGGTCATTTCTTAAATTGAATTTCTTCTGCTTGTTTCATTTGTTTCTGTGGAAAAATAGCTATCTATAATAGCTCTGGTCTGGGTATAATCCTGATTATAGCCACTCGCAGGGCCCTGTGCAGTTCTCTAGGCTGGGAGGTGAGCACACAGTCTGCAGCATCAGAGCTCCGCAAAAACAAATTATTTGCTTCTGCAGTAGTCTGAGGGTATCACATAACCCCAGCAAGGGACTGTGAGATCATGGGAGTCTCTTTTGCCCTGTAAATGTGTCGAAAATCCTGTCCCTTTTCTTCTGCAGTACCTACAGCAATTACACTCTGCTCTGGACCATTCGTTTGGAGTATTACCAGCCTGAGATCAAAGCTGGGCTGGAGTATGAAAACAAACCCAAAAAATGTTCTACAAGCAAACAAATAAACAAAGTCTTACTGATTCCTCTGCTTTTGAGACTTCTGTAATTCCAAAACATAAATGAACAAAAGGAGAACTAATTTCTTTGTCCTTTGCAGTTTCAGTCTGACAAAAATATGTTGCCTGTCAGCCCTTTTCTTCCCCTTGCCTGTAACCCATTGGGGTTGAAATGCCAGTCCCTGCATAGAGGGTTTTTCAGGGAAAATAGATCATGTCAACAAAGACACATGTGCTCCAAAGGCTCGTGTCCATGTGTGGACACTCCTGCCAGTCTGTCACACGTGGGTGCCCATTCGTGGGAATGCACTCCTGTGGACCCACACAGGGATACTGAGGATGGTTCTTGAAGACTGTCGAGGTTGGTTTAAGTTCTTAAAAAGCAAAAATCTTATATTCCTGTGAAATGGAGACGGGATTTCTCTCCCCTGAGGTCAGCTAGACCAGAGCAGTCTGTCAAGCTCCCTCCCAGGTGGATCTGGAAGAGGATGGGGTGAGGAGGGCAGAGATGTTGATGTGTCTGTGAAGTGCTCACCTTGCGTGGACCAGCCAGCCTGGGCAGCAGCCAGTGCCACTCACATGGATGGTTTGGGAGCCTTGGGAGCTGTGACAGGCACCAAACACCAGTGAGAAGAAAGGGCTCTGCCTTGTCTCAGAGCTCAAACTCAGCCTGGAGGACTGAGCACCCCACAAACCCATCCAGTCTCTTCACTGGGGACGCAGAAGTTTCCCTTGTGCATCCCACAGCCTCCCTGAGCCTTCAGCCCAGCTCATCCATCTCAGCTCTCACCCTGTCACTTGGGGGGTGCCTGGGGATGCCTCGTGGCTGAGCTGTACCTGCTTGGCTACCAGAAAGCAGCTTTGCCAGCCCAGCACGTTCATTTCAGATCCTTGGGGAGACACCAAGCCAAAATGGGAAATTCTGGAAAGGGAAATGAAAACCCCCTCGAGCTCCTCAATGGAGCTGCAGTGCAAACACACCAACCTCTTTCCTGCGCCACAGATACTATAATTATAGATTAGATTAAATCCCAATGTTTCACTTTATTTACATTCCTGACCTAGCCTATTCATTTCCAGTGTTTGTGCCAAGAATCAGCACAAAATTTACTGGAAATAATATGGAAGTCATCAGGATTCCTTCCAGAGCCTTTCCTTGGAGTGTGTTCATATGCTGTGAAGGAGCCCTGACTTTACATTCCCTTTGCTGGCTCAGCTGGGGTTTCCCCAGGGTGATCATGAACCAGCCCAAGGGCTCTGGGAGAGCACATTTAGGGATTTTGGAAAGGTTCAAACCCCTTCCTAGGGATTGGAGATTCAGGACTGCTGTTGGGTGGAAAGGGATTCAGTCAGAGCTCAGAATGACAATATGAGGCTCCTGTCAGCAGCCAGGACCTGCCCAGCCAGTGCCACCCTCTGTAGGGCCTGGAGGCCATCAACGGCGTGGCCGGGATCAGTCTGGGATAACATGGACCATCCCCTTTTTGGTGAGCTTAAGGAAAGAGGCAAAGGTGTGGAGCAGGGAGAGCCCAGCAGAGCACGGGGAGGCAGCGGCTGCAATCCCACAGGCTGAATGTGCTGAAGGAGCTGGCCCAGAGCAAGGCTGATTAATGCTGAGTGACCTCTGCCGTGTGCATAGCTGGGATGAAGAGTGGAATGGAAAACCCTTGGTGCTCAAGAGTGTGTTAATGCTGGCAGCAGTCCCCTGCTCCTTATATGATGCTAATTGTTATTGTTGGTCTTCCATCAGGAAGACATGTGAATGAGCAATTGGAGACAGATCCCAAATAGCTCCATGGCATGGGTTAAAACACATCTGTTAGAGCCCTTGGCCGAGTCCCCTGTGCGCACAGGAGCTGAGCTGCTTCACTGAACCCACCTCTCCCATTCCACACGCTCTCCAGCTTCCCAGGGCCGAGCGGTGCATGGCTTTGGTTTCTCCTCAGGCATTCCTGGCTTGCGGAAGCTCAAACAAGGCAAGGCAGGAGCTGAATAAGTGTTGGCTAAATCCTGGGTCTGTGCTCCAAGCACATCCTCGTCCTTTCTCAGCGCTTCAGGGCTGTGGCAGAGCCAGGCTGCCCAAGGGCTGCCTCAGGTGTGTGGTCATTTTTTGCTGAAGTGAGTCCAGCGTGGAGCTCTCTGGGCTCACCTGGGCTGTGGGGGATCACTGGCTTGCAGGGGGATTGGCCCCATGAAGGATGGTCTGTACAGGGAGGTCAGGGGCTCTGCAGGAGGGTGTCGTCTCTCTCTGCACTGATTTTAATGAAGTCCCATTTATGGGGACAAGTTGGGCTCCTGCTGAAGTTCCAGCGTCGGGAGGGTGCACTTCTAAAAACCACAGAGAGGACGTCCATGCTCTTTTCATGGCTTGTCAAACCTGGGGGCTCTTCCCAACCTCATCATTTGCTCTGCTGAGTGATTTAATGAGATCACTTAGGGTTTCCCCCCCCAAATCCCTGCTTCTGCTTATACCTCATGCCACAGAGAGCAACAGAAGAGCTGTGTTGCCTCCCACAGCTGTCTCCTCCCCACCCCTTCCTCAGGACAGCCAGACTGAAACAACATTTATGTTTTTGTCCTAAAAACCCCCAGCATCCAAATCCCAAGCCTTTCTGGGTTGAGGCCCATTCACATGGCCCCTCTGAAGGTGGCTGGGGGAAGGCTGGCAGTGGGGTAGTGAGGAAGAGGAGGAGAAGGAGGAGGAGGAGGCAGCATGTTGTGTGGGGTATGGAAACTGGGGGAGTGTGCCAACATAGGATTCTTTCAGGGAATGGTAATGGGGTGGAGAGGAAAATTTTGGCCTCTTTGCCTATTGGTAGACAAATGGACCTTTGCAATTCCACCTTTTTCCCATCAGCAATCCCATATCACCAACCCCTTTTAGTCACAGACTTGGAGAGTATTCTTATTCCTGACCGTGTAGAAACCTAAACCCGCTACACATCCAAGTCTTATCTCATGGACTAATGGGAGAGGGAGTACAAGAGCTGTGATATTTATATCAACACGGGCGTTGCTGGCTTTGATTTGCTCTAAGCCAGCCAAACCTGCGTCGTGCTACTGCCTTGGAGCCATTTGTTGTGTTCAGCAGGTCTCCATGGGACAGAACACCCTCGTCCTGAGGGATGCAAAGCTGAGGGCCGTGTTGGTTGGATTCTTACAGCATGGTTTGAACCCACTCCCATTCCAGGACACAAAGAATTTCCAGCTCTTTTTTCTTGTAAGGAAGAAGGGGGGCAAATGTCCTTGTTGGCTGTGTCCTAGCGAGGGAAACTGAGTTTTGGCTTATTCAGGCTTTAAGGAGTGGCCAAAAGCAGCACAGCTCTATCCATAAACACGCCCTAGGAAGGATAGCACCAGCTCCTGTGGTGCCCGAGTGTTCAACCACTGCTGCACCCACAGGTCTTATCTGAGCTTGGAGCCATCTCCACCGCCCGGGGGTCAATCAGCTCAGACACACTCTGGATGGAACCCCAGCTCCCCAAAGCTGGAGGTATTTGTCAATGATGCTTTTCCAAATAAATGGAAAAGTCACAAGCTCATCCTACCTGCCCCTCTTTTTCACACTCTAGAGCAAAGTTTGGGTGCCATGAGCTACAAGATCTGTCCCAGCTCAGCCCAGAAATGTGCTTTTATCTCACAGATGGCTGCAAGTCCATAAAACTAGTTTAACTATTTTTTGTTTCATTTTTCCAAAGGACACCTGCAGCACATCCCAGCCCATCCTTTTCTTGTAACAACAAGAGCGCACGGAGTCCTTCACCAGCTTTGTCTCCTGGAGAGCACTTTGTTATCTTTATTGTCCTTCTGTGTGTGTGTGTTTTTAAAAAAATCAATCTCTTTTAATCTACGACTTGAGCAGAATGTTACATCAGTAAGCACCCACCTCCTGGGCATGCCAAACTGGAGTTTATCAGCACTCAGTGACCACTCCAGCTCTGCCACCCCTTCTCCCCCTCAGGGCCGTGGCTCTTTCCCAGAGAAACAGGGAGTTTCTGCAGGCAGTTTGTCACTGGAGAGCTGTGCAGGCAATGCAGCTCCTGCTCTGGTGGTTGCTGAACTCAGCTGTAAATCTCAAATGGCCTTTAACTTATTCCTTGGAGTTTGGGGTTGTTTCCCCCTTGCCTGGGTTTGCAAAGGTAGCCAGAAAATTAAGATATCTCCATTTTGGGAGCACCGTCTTCAAGGTTTCACCATCAGAGCCACAACTCCTGTTGGCTTCAGCTGAATTTGTGACAGAGGAAGACAGACATGAAAAAGGTAATCTCAAAGTAGCTGCTTCTTCCTGAGTTTTCCCACCTGTAAAACAGATGTATTAAAACTGAGCCACACCCTTTACAGTGAGGAGATCCATAATAAAATGGGAGAAAAAGCTGAGGAGCAGCTGCTGGATTGCAGAGATGGCATCTGTGTGGTGAGGTGGGACCTGCTGTGGATGATGCTCCATGCTGAGCTATGGCCATTGGTCTCTGCTTGGTCACCCCCACCTGATGCCACTTTAGACTGCCAAGGATATTTCCTGGGACACGTGCCCTCATTGCTTCTGGTCATCTCACACACACACTCGCTTCCCTCATCAGGAATGAGATAAATTTGATTATACAGCAATATGGTTTCTGTTATGAGAAGGGGGGAAAAAATACCCTGGCTTTCACTGAGGGCCCTCAGAGCCAAAGCTTATGTCATGATGTAAAGGTTTCTAAAAAAAAAGAAGCAGGGTCTGAGGGATGCTGATTGTTCAAGGGGTGGTGGGGGTCAGTGGGGTCCTGTTTTCACTGGAGGTGTTATGGGGTTGGGTGTGGAGACGCTGCCCTGGCAGGATGGGTGTGAAGGGAGCTCAAGGCTGGGTCCCTGGGACATCCTTGTCCAAACACCTGGGCAGTGAGCTGGGCTTGGATTCCCCTTGCCACAGCTCTGGGCTCTCACACCGCTGGATCAGGGTCTGGTGCTTGTCTTCCATCTTTTCTCCTCTTCATTTCTGCCAGGGAAGCCATAGGGCAGCCCATGGCAGCAGCAACCTGAGCTGGGTCTGGAGTGTGCCAGCCTTCTCATTCTGAGCATCTCCCACCACCCTGCAGCTGCAGGAGTGGCCTCCCCTCCTAATCTCATTGCACAACCCCAGACTGAAGGGCTGGGATACGTCCATGTTTTCTTTCTCTCTGGTTTGCATCATTGCAACATCCCAGTCCTCCAGCCTTTCTGGACAAGGCCTGCAGGGATGTGTGCTGCACACAGGAGGCTTTGCACAGCGCAGTTTCTCACATGGGGCAGGGGATGCTGTTGGGCTCTGTGAGATCCACCCCAGGCTGCTGGGGGATGTCGCAGACAAAGCAACCAAAACCAAAGCACTTCCTCTGTGTTTTGACACATCATCACTGGTGTAAGGGGAAGGATTTCAAGCCATTTCAGCTGCCACAAGTTGTACTCTTGGCCCTAAATTGCAGGGCGGTCTTTGCCTCTTGTGCTCTTCCCCTCTGGGTTTGGGGGCTGTGTTAGGTTGGTGTGTGTTTTGTGGTGTTGCATCCCCGTGGGTGCTGCCCTCCTGAGGGCATGGAGATGGATGGATGGATGGATGGATGGAGGGATGGAGGGATGGATGGATGGATGGAGGGATGGATGGATGGATGGATGGATGGAGGGATGGATGGATGGATGGATGGATGGA